>SFCI01000049.1:0-49072 GCA_004681135.1 Hericium alpestre | reverse complement strand
CAACCTCCGTTCTATTGACGACGAATAACATTTCGCCCACGGAAAGTCACCCAGTAACCGTATGTCAGGGTTTATTCCTCTTTTATTCCTCTAATATCTGCTGCAGCCCTTGTGAATTGTTTTGTGGCTTTATTATAAAGCACTTCTCAAAATATTCACGGCAGTCCTTGACAAGTCTTAGACCACATATTCAAAATTACTTCATCAAATATTCTAGGTTTTTATGGGTCTTTGCCCACAGTGTTACTGAATGGGTTCTTGATGATCAGCGACAAAATAGACGTACATAAAGACCTACCTGTGCGCACCATGTATGTAGGTGTCGAAATCAAGAGTTTCAATGGAGCCCCAAGTGAAGAGACGTGAAAGTACCGCGCGTCATTGCCCAAAGCTATGTGCTGCTGTGTCCTTGACGCACTGCCTTCAAGTTGATGTCGTCTCCTGAACTCACATCACTTGGAGTCGGACGTTCGGCATCACGTCTGGTACATTCGAGTTCCCTTAGCACCCCTCGCGAGGCAACTTTTTGGCTGTATAAATTTGAATACATCTATACTACTACATGAAATTGCCATGCTATGTCGTCCTTGGACACATCCGGGATGCTCGTGCCGGCACAGAAGAGCTGCTGCTTGCGCTCATCTCATATTGCGCCCACTTGTAGTCCATCGAGACGACGGGCAACTCGGGCTTGGCCTGCGGGCGGCTCGTGCCCTTCGCGACGAGCGCATCGCACGATACGGCCATGAATCCTTGAGAGAGATGTCACCCAAGCTCACGACGGAGAGCACAGTGTTTCAGACAGCGAAAAGGATCCCATGTGAGTCAATGTCTGCTTGCGCTGAGGTACGAGGTGCAGCGTGATCGTCGACATGGTCGAATGAGGCAAATAGGACGTGAGGCGCGCGTTTGTATGAATTTCGACCGTACAATTCGAGGTTTTCAAGGCTGAAGGCCGCTCTGAAGAGTCGTGAGAAGGGCGGAGCGGTTAATCAGCAGAGGATCGGCTTGATCGCATCATCCTCGGTTCAGCCAGAGACAATCATAGACGAAGGGACAGGAGAGGCACATGGTTGGGAGGAAGTTGACTCTCTTCTCTGTCTGTTCGGACAAGCGAAAGATGAGTCCCAAACCTTCGGATTTCTTGTTCTGCACTGCACCGATTTCAAACGATCCAAGGGACCAGTGCGTTCAGGAAAGCCAAGATTCGCGGCCATACACTGATCCCTGGCCCAACTGTGCTCATCTCGGGCACAGCCTCGTAGATGCCAATCGCAATAGAGCTGGACGGCAGGGCACATTTGAGGATAGCCGTAGCAAGCATGAGATCACCGGGTCCTGCGCTGCCGGAGAGAACGTCTGATAAGCTCTATTCGATAACTTGGATCATGAGAACCTACCAGACTACGACTCGAAACTTGGGCGCTAGAGAAGGAGCGTTAGAGATTTGCGAAGGTGTTAGGAGTACTCTACGAGTTCAGTCCAGGATGATGGGATTTTTGGAATGTGCTCTGGCATCCGATATAAGTATATATGGTGAACTGCACCGCGTTGGATACGAGAACTTGGCATGAGATACATCCAATGTCTAGAGACGTCGCAGTTCTGATAGGTGTGAGCACGCATGTCTCGGTTAATTCCTGTGTGCAGACGTCAATCGAACGTGCAAGGGGCGGTAAAGACGTACATGAAAATGCGGTTGACCAGCCAGAGGTAGTTCGTGCGCCGTTTGGACCAGTTGTAGACCATGACTACAACACAGACGCTGTAGCACTTGAAGAAGATGATGCATGTGATTGACAGTCCATGAGAAGGAGCTCGAAACCCCGGCATTCAAGCTTCTGTCGTTGTCGATGTGGGCAGCAGAGGGTGATTGGCGGCGAAGCGGGACGGGAGAGCAGAAGACAGTCTAGAAAGCAGCCGCAACAAAGGGGAGAGAGATTATACTTCATCTAGTGCTGTAATGCAGTCGTACGTCGCTCCAGCCTGACGTGCTGTACGAGGGTCAACTCGCCGTCGCAAGCAGTGGTGAGAGAGAACTTGTTAGCGCCGTGTAGTGAAGCGTGAGAAAACCGTGCCGCGCGGCCAAACCTGGCCAAACTGCCATGTGAAAGGCAAATCCCCCTCTAATAACTTTTTGCCTGGCTAATTGTACAGCAGTTTTCATATCGATAGGCCCCCGACGCGGAATTGTTCGTTTATGCGGAGGTTGCGGGGTACGTAAATTCATCAGCCGGTCGCTTGCCGCAGCCCAGAATCCGAAGAATTTGCGAGCGGCGACAGAATTTTCGGTGGCGCCTCCCTTTACATTACACGCTCCGCTTCGAATCGCTTGTGAGCCAAATCATTATGCGGGGCCTATCGATCTGAAAACTGCTGTAAGTAAAACGGAATTGATTTCGAGCATGCTCACCCTGAAAACGGTCATCGCGGCAGTAAAAACAGGTTCCAGTCGATATTTTTCCCAAAAAGGTATTCACCTGTGACGGGCATGCAGCTATTACGGACTGCAGGACACGACGATGATCACTCGACACTGGCATCTATCCCCAAGAAAATATCAGAAAATATTTACTTCAATACAGTAGATACTAGGAAAAAATCGAAAGGAAGAATCTCAGGAATCTATGGGAAAATGATAACTCTGTAACTGGGTTTCTCTGAGCGATGCGCACCATGATCTCACGTCCGCGGGGCATTGAAAGATGGTATCTTTATCCTTATGTCTGTCGGCATAGCGAGTTGGCGAAATGGTACGGGCGGTCGGCGGATTGGCATTAGTGTCTCCGTCATCGGCTACGGCACTTGGTATCAATAAGATTCATTCGGATGATGTGAGTACTTGTGGGCTAACCAGTTCACGCATTCCTCCTAGCTGAAATAAAGAGGATATGGATATGTAAGTTGCAGGAAAGGCATGAGCACACGGCGGAGAACCTGCCTGAGGAACCTGAGGGTCAAAATGATAGAAAGGATGTTCCTTTAATTTCTGCAGCTCTTCCGCTGGTGCGCACTCTTTGACCTTCTTTTTCACCATTTTTCGGAACTTCACATGGCGCTTGCGTGCTGTAGTCCGCAAATTGGACCTGATGGAAGAAGGACAATCAGCCGCAGGCAAGGATAATTGACGTTCCAAAAGTAAAACCTGAGTTGCTGCTCCACATCCCCGAGAGTGATCGCTGGATCCTTCTCTGTAAATTTGTCAGTAGACGAGTTTAGTCTAAATCCCGGACGACTACCTAAAATTTTAATTAAGGTCTAATACATCACGCTACTATGAGTACATCATAGACGGTATCGTAGATGAGGACTCACGTCCGTCATAGCTGCTCCTTGGTCACGGCGATCCTCCCATGTCACTTGGTGATCCAGGCAGGCTGAAAGGGATACCTGCGAAGCGCGTGTCATATAAACAGCGATTCACTCGATCGCTAACTGGAAAACTCACCACGACAGCATCACTGTGCAGTGTATGCTGACACTGCTCACCACAAGTGAACAGATGCTTTGCTCTTCGGGACTTCTGCGTACGCGCTGCTCTCGAGAACCGGACAATGGCCATCATTTTAATTTTGATGGATGCATAGCGCGACTTTGCGTTCTGCCAGGTGCTTGCATCGTGTTGCAATACCTCAACCTGAACCTCTGAGCCTTTGATGGAACCCATCTTGGCTTCGGGCCGACGTCAACGGTTTACACTGTAGTAGTGAAGTAGAATGGGGACGCACATTCAGATAAAGGTCGCGGCTGCGAATCAGCCTCGTAAAGCTCCAGGTCGAGCATGGTCCCTGAATGACAAGCATCCAAAATTGCCTACATCGGTAAGATTCAGCACATTTCAATGCAAAGAAGATAGCTAGGACATACTGTAAGTCGACTTTTCCTCGGAAGAGGATCCACCAATGTTGCGTGAATTTTCTACTATAGAATCAGCATGGGTTGTATCGGGAAATATGTTGGGGGCAAAGAAAACACACGTCATCAACGAGCCCGCGGAAATCGCAACCGATAAGGACTGATAAAATGAAAGGAGTCAATAGTCATGTCCATGGACGATTATTATAGTGCCTTACCTTCGTTCAAACCATCGACTTCAGTAGGGTCATCTATCGCTTCTTGCTGGCTACAATGTCCCGCGACTACAGAGGTGGGATTAAATGTAGTACGGCATACTCGAACAAGTCGCTTACAGTGAAAAATAAAGAAGTCATGCGGTTCAGCATCGTGCACGAGTACTTCAATTTGCTTGACCTAAATGTAAATGCATGTTGAATATGGGATGGAGGGTATATGAGGTCCAAAAAAAAATAACTTACAATGTTATCGCACGTCGGCCACAAGTCAGTGCCGGACATCTTCTCGTCGTCATCTGTCATCATAACGATCTCATGATCCCCAAACTGGTATTGACCTAGATAAACATCAGATAAGATCGTGAGACGTGCATGGATATCGGTGACTCACTTATAAGCAGCTGCCTCATCTTCTTGATGTCATTGGAAGGGCCTTTGAGCGGTGGGTACTTATCACATTTTTCATACTGGTAGTTAATGCCTATGAGAAGTGCCCTCCGTCGACCTTCCCAGGGCAGTGGCGGTGGATCCAAGAAAGAGTTGATGGCTTTAAGGGGGGCAGGTTTGAGGTAGCGGCATGATACCGGTCTTGAGCACCCAGAGGTCTCCTATATAGCAAACATGGACCTGCTGTGCTTTTCTACTATGGGCATGTATAGATGTGTGAGCAAGCATGGAAGGCTGATGAAGAGTCAAGACGGTGTACATCGGCGGTGAAGGCGCCGCATTCAAATCTGCATCCGCTTGATTGACGCACATCGAGGCTCTATGTGCATGGCTTGCCGACGAGAAACGAAACAATACATTCATCGGCTTATGATAGAGATGAATTCCGACACATGACGCGTATGCGCTGACCGGAACGCCATAGCAGACTTTGCCTGTCGTAAGGTGAGCCAAGGCTTGTTGCGAAGTTGCTGTTCGCGCGCTCGTGAAACATCAAGCTGTCAAGTCGGGCCTTCTCGGTGCGAACACGCTGCCTGGATATCAAGAAGCTGACAGCATGTCTTGTTTAGATAAATTGCGCGGACTCACATCACGATTCCGGGATCCATGAATTCGACGTCGGTCCAGCTATGGCTAGATGAATGAGTATATTTAGCGCATCTAGAAGGGGTAAGAAAGACCGTCAATCGTGATTTCTCGACGTATATAGTTCACTCTCGAGAGCCTTGAAGTCAGCTCATGCAGCTACATTGATCAGTCCTGGAAAAAATCATATGATAGCCAGACTTTGCACTAATGTCTCTCGAGAATGCCGCGGAGTAAGTGCAGGCCAAGAGATGAAGAAACATTACGAGACAACGACGGTGATCGAGACTGGGTATAACAAAGGCACATAATGCGATGTGGTATAAGGCTCGTCTGAGAAAAAGATCCGGGTCAAATCAGATCAGTAGATGAGGGCGAGTGGCAAAACACAGCATGATCATCTAGTCCATAGCCATATATCAAATGCGAGGGAAATTTGAAGATGGAAGGCTGACTGTGGGCGCAGTGCGCCGGCGGAATGGCATGGCCTGTACTCGGTAGAGTGGCGCTGGCATCAGCGTCTCCGTCATGGGCTGCAATACCTTGTATCAGTAACGATGATTCGGATGAATGGTTGACTAACCAGTCTACGCATCCCTCCGAACTGAATTATTTAAGAGGAGTACAGTATGTGAGTCGTGGAACTGGCACGACACAGAGCAGAGAGCTTGCCTGAGGAACCTGAGGGTCAAACCCATAGAGAGAATCGTCCTTGATTCTCTGCAGCTCCTCGGGGGAATAGCGCATGTGGCCGTTCTTCGCCACCCATTTTCGAAACTTCCTATGCCGCTTCATCGCAGCTTTCAACAACCCATGGCTGTCGGAGACGAGGACAATTAGCCGTTAGCAGAAGATACTTGACGTGAAAAAGGACAAACGCGAGTTGCCGCTTCGCCTCCTCGATGGTAACTGCTGGATCCTTCTCTGTGAGTTTGTCAATAAGCGAGCTTAATCTAGGTCCCGTGTGACTACCTAAGATCTTGATTAACACCTGATATGGCGTTGTATTAGTACATCGTAGAGGGAGACACAAAGAAAGTCTCACGACTGTCATAGCGGCTCCTTGATCACGCCTATCCTCCCATGTTATTTGGTGATCTAGACAGGCTGAAAGGGATATCTACGAGACCTATATCAGAAAAAGATCGCTCAGCGAAGACCTAACAGACTCACAACAACAGCTCCACTGTGTGGGGTAAACTGGCACTTCTCACCACACGTAAACAGATGCTTCGCCCTCCGGAATTTCTGGTTAGTCGCTTTTCCTGAGAATCGGACGATGGCGATCAATCTCAATTTCGATTTCACGGATACGTAGTGCAACCTCGCATTCTGCCAAGTACTTAACGGGGTCGAATGGAGGTATGCATCTGGTCGAAACGCGTCGATTGGAAACTCTGAACGCTTGATGATATCCAACGAGCCTATGCTGGCTTCAGATTGATGTGAGTTTGGACTATGCTGGAAAAGTAGAATGGGGACGAACGTTCAGATAAACATCGCGGGCGTGAGAAATGACACTCATAGTGGTCCAGGTCAAGCAGGGTTCCCGAATGACAAGCATCCAAGAATGCCTGTGCCGATAGGATTTAATCACGTCGACTCAGAGAACGAGAGCTAGAGCGCACCGTAAGCCTAGACCTTCTCGGAAGAGGAGACACCAGCTCCTTGTGAATGTCCTATGGTAGAATCAGTACAGGTACATATGAGGAGAGAAAGAAGACATACGTCATCGACAAGCCCGAGGAAATCGCAGCCGATAAGGACTAGTGAAACAAAAACGAGTCAACTGTCCATGTCCATAAATAATTATTAGTCATGTCTTACCTTCGTCCTTACCATCGACTTCGTTCAGGTCATCTGTCGCTTCTTGCTGGCCGCAATGTCCTGAGTCTATGGAGATCGGATGTGAGCGGGAAAGTGTCCTCAGTCAAAAGCCTACAATGGAATATGAAGAAGTCGTTTGCTTTAGCGCCTTTCACGAGGACTTGGATTTGCTTAACCTAGATTCAGATTAGCGGTGAGTATGGGATGAGAATCTGCATAAGTAAGAGGATTCGAGACAAACGAACAATGTTCTCGCGTGTTGGCCACAAATCGGTGGTCAACATAGTCGGATCATCATCGGTCATCATGACGATCTGATCATCCCTGAACGAGTACTGATCTGGAGAGGCGTCACGATAAGATCATGGGACATGCTGAAAACTCACCCATGAGAAGCTTTCTTATCTTCCTGACGTCTTTCGGAGGGCCTATGAGTTCTGGATATTTCGTAGACACATGGAGTTGATAGCTGATGCCGATGAGAAGAGCCTTTCGACGGCCTTCCCAAGGGAAGGGCTGCCAATTCAAGAACGGATTTGAGACATTAAGGCGGGAAGGTTTAAACTGGGGCATGACACAGACCTCAATACATCCCGATCGGCTCCTTTAAAGCAACTGGGACCCAGCCGGCGCTCTTCAAATATATGTGTAGATAGAAGTATATAGTGGACAGCACAAACTGAGGCAGTGAGCTCGACACGGGTCAGGTGTCCGCCACAGAAGATGCCCTTCTGAACGGAACGCTGACCAGTCATGAGCCATGCAACATAACGCACCTGCCGGACGGAAACAATACAATACCAAGTGGCCCGCGTTCCAGAAGGATGACGGAGTCATGGCTTGTTGCAATTCGCATGAGTCCATATGGCTCGTGTTGCCCTTGGGGCCCATAAATGCTGTGTCTATGCTTCTGGACATACACGTTGCACCTGGAAATCAAGGTACAGTGAATCTTATCGCATTCGGATAGATTGCAGGGACTCACATCAAGACGTCGGGTGTCACGGACTCGAACCTGTGTAGTGGTAGCCAGATAAGCGGGAAAGTCGTCGATGGTTCGCCCTTGGAAGGCAGAGAGATTGTATTAGCCGCAGGGGTCTGCCTGAGTAAACTCGTATAGGTACGCCGACTGGTTCTACAAACCGTGGAATTCAGTAGCTGGTGCATGCAGACAGTCTCTGCGGACGGGAGACAAACAGGTGCTCACGAGGCTGTGCAGAAAGTTCGACGAAAGAATCGCTGGCGACGAATAGTTGACTCTTGGATGACGAATTCTCGGTGCCGCGGCGCATTTTCATTTATCATGGCATCTGTAAAGGCAGGAGAAGTCCCGAGGATGAGCTAGCCGTAAGGTCCGCCGGCAATAGGAAGAAAGCAGCACCGACGTACTACTTACCAAGACCAGATTCCCGGGCTTCAAGCTGTGCTACGTACAAGCAGGCAGCGTTGGACAGTTCGTCCTAGATTCGAAACATCCATTGTTTCAGATATCTTCGACTTACACAGCTATTTTACACTAGTACTTCCAGAAGTTCCTAGCTTACACCAAGCGCAGCTCAGCCAGCGCTGTCATCAGGCGATTTGCCCCATTCCGAGTGCGCGAGGAGCGCGGATCGGAGCGGGACGCGGTCCGCCTGGCCATCGCTACGCATTCCAACGAGAGCGGCTTGCATCGTGTCTGCGTCTGTGCTTTCTCATTGCCATGGGACGAGGGCTTGCGCTTGCGCTCGAGGAAAGCTTTGTGAACGGCGTTGCCATAGCTGAAAGCGGCTGATCCACAGCAAGATTCGGCGCAGGCGTCGACGGACTGGTGACAGGCGAAGAGGCAATTGGTTGAGAAGAAAGAGAGCCGGCAGTAGAAGTTATCGAGGCATCTGAGGGACTCAAGGTGGGTACGATCTCTGATGGTGCCGTAGAAGCATCCGAATCATCGCTTGATGCCATGCTGGTTGACAGAGGGCCGGTAGGAGGAAGTGTAGGAAGTGGCGTAATGATGACCGTCATCGTCACGATGGTCGTTATTACACCTGTGTCCTCAGTCGCCGTCTGGGTTGCTGTCGACGTGGGAGACGAGGTCGCAAGTGAGCCATCTGTTTCCGATGCGACAGAGGACCTTCCGTCAACGGAAGATCGGGCCTCGGACGAGCAAGGCTCGTCAGTTGGTCCTGCGTTCGGGTCGTCATCGGAAGATGTTGAGTCGCCAGCAGGGTCTTCAGTAGGAGTAGATGAAGGCTCCTTGTCGTCGGATGAGAAGCTGTCCGAGCACGAGTCGTCGCCAGAGACTGAGTCTGAAGACATAGTTTCAGGAGACTGTGAAGTTGGAGTACCAAATTTTGATGTGCTACCATCCGCAAAAGCTGATGGGGATGGCATGGCATTAGCTTGAAGAGCCCCTGACGGCGCCTGGCCACCTTCCGCGGATGCCATATCTATTGTCACCATAAAATTAGAAGGAGGCGGTCCAGGAAAGACGTATTTTAAGTTCTTCGGATTGTTGAATACCTGCGTCACACCATATGGTAAGTGTCTCTGCCAATAAAACCAAGGCACACCAAGGAGACTTGCATTAATATGGATGCCAGGGTCATCCGCATTATACGCGCCAGGGAACGACGCGGTATTATCCGGTTGCTTCGTGCTGGACCCGCCGCCAGCGACACGCATTTGAATGCAGTTGGGGTAGAACTCGGCGCCTCCCACTGATTCGGCGAGATGAAGTGCAATGATCTCATGGCGGAGGAGGTAGTCGCCGGAGGGCAGGTCGTTCGGGAGGGAGAGTGTGATAGGCTTTCCGGCCACTGAGAAGCATCAATAACGTGTGCAAGAGCGCGTTAAATACTAACATGATCATCTACGCACTGAGGTCGCCTTGGTACCACGTCGCATCCTTCTTCTGACCTAGTTGGTCGATCTTGAACCACTCGGCGTCCGTACCATTGAACTTCGTGCAGCTGCCCATGCAAAGGGCCATATAGGTCATGATTGGCCCTACGTTGTGTGGCCACTATGCAGAACAAAATGAGCCGGGACCAGATCGCAGAGTGAAAAATCGCTCCCTACCGCACCATCCTCGCTACCAATGTTGCCCCACTCGAACACCAAAGCACTCCCCGGCTTAGCATCTGCGACACCTCCAGCGAACTGCGCGTCGAGGCCACAGGCGATATCCGCGCTTTTGAGGTCCTTGACGGGTCCGTTTGTCGCAACCTGGCGAATCGGACCGTTGTTGGGACTGGGGGAATCGCCCTCCCAGGGAGCAATTCCCTTGTACTGTTTGCCATCGACGGTGAAGTTCGCAATGCCGCCGTGAGCGTAGACATTTGAGATAAATATTGCAATCATGAACAATGATGGGGAGAGTCTGGGCCACATCGCAGATGGGCTGAACTGAAAATACGGTAGGAAAAAAACGGTGTTATGGAATCGTCAGCTTCCGAGGGGAAAAGCGCGCACCTTTCAGCCTGCTAGCATTTATTTAAAGGAGAGTCCTCTGTCACGAAGGACACTCCGACTTCCACATGACCCCTGTATATTAACCAGCAGACCGGCATCGGCACGGCCATGGTGCTGCTCTGTTATAAAGGCTCAGGATCGATACGACCCTGTGCGCTATACTTGAGTATAGTGTTACTTACCCGCCACCTAGTCTATTCCTCTGTCCTTGGTAACTATGCCTTCGCTTGAAATTGCTAAGACAATTCGAAGAGATACGATATGCTTGCGATATGCAGCTTCGAGGTGCTCGAGCGCGGTTGTGGAACGTTGAGGGTGGTGGCGGAGTGGTGGTGGTTGCGAGTAGGCAACATTTGGCGCCCGTCTGCGGTTTTCGGCAGGTCCCGGCATCGGCTCCGCGCCAAGTTCGACGACTCGGCGACGGGTGCAGCGTAACCGTTGAGCTCTCGTCTCTGCTAACCCGCCTGCATCTCAGTCATTTTGTCGTCTCCAGGTTCAAGCCATACATATGATCCTCCTAATATGCTGAAATCATGGATATCTTGCATTCATCGCTGGTCAATATTCTGCGAAACGGCAAATTGGACAGAGATAGACCACAAACGGAAACAAAACGGAAACAAAAGGGTGTCCGACTCCTAGTTCACTTGTCGTCTCTGCGAAGTCCACGGTCGCTACTCGTAAGTTCCGTATCTCTATTTCACTGTCGTTTCCTTGATAATTTGCTTGCGTAGAAAAGGAATGACGCCGCTGGAGACGGTCACGATTCATGTCAACGGACAAGCTCCTTGTGGTCTTTCTAGCCAGTGTGTAAAAATGGCCTTCTTGCATCCCTGATTCTCATGCCGTCGACTCCGGACGACCGTCACTCGCAGCTGATTATTTCGTGATTTATACATGAAGGACGTCCTTGCCACAGATCCTACCACCATTCGGACTTCTAGGCGCTGGCTACAACAGCAAACTCGGTTTTCGTGATCTGAGCTTGCCATTTCCTTCCTGTCCACTATTCAGAGGCTGAATATGGGGGGCAAACGCCCAGCGAACATGCATTTTCCGCTCTTGTCGGCGGACTTGATGTTTCGGCTTATCCCGTCCGCGTTGTTCTGGGGCTGCCTTCGGTTCTTGTTCTACACCCCACCACTGCGTATTCCTTGACTAGGATGTCAATTCTCATCACTCCAGCCTCGTCTCGCACGAATATACATGTCGTCGATGCTCTTCTCTCAGCCCCATCGCCTCCATCTCTGCGCCTCCTCGCTCACAACGTCACATCCCAAGCAAGTCTCTCCAGTCGTTATCCTCCTCTGTCTTCCTCTATCCTGGTCGCCGATCTCCTCGATCCCAGATCCTTGACCGATGCACTCATAGATATCAGGACCATCTTCTACAATGCGCCTCTATCGGGCGATGAATTGCGGATGAGCAAGAACGTGATCGATGCTGCACTCGCTGCCGGCGTCGAGCACTTCGTCTATTCAGGCGGACTGCATCCATACATATCAAAGATGGCTCATCATTGGGTCAAAATCGAGTGCGTCATGTCCTCCTGTTATACGTCGCTCAATGACTAAATCCGGAAAAGGACGGAGGAGTATCTCTTCGAATCTGGGTTACAATACACCATCCTCCAGGTTCGCCCTCCCATCCAATATACGCCTTCAGAGATCTGATCTCGCATCAGCCCACGCACCTCATGCAAAACTTATCGATCCCATCCACCCTCGAATCCCACGTCCTTCCCATTGCTTTCTCGTCTACCATCCTCCAAGGATTCTTGGACTTGCACGACCTTGCAGCCGTCGCTGCGTCCATCCTGCTCTCTCCCGCAGACCACATCCGCGCGCGTTACGAGCTCGTCGGCGTCAATTGCACGTACGCGGACGTCGCACAGGCGCTGACCATTTACTCCCTTGAACATGGCGGAGAGCCAGTAGAGTGCGTGAGGGTCCCGAAGGAGGTCGCGTTGAAAGCGATGGAAGATCGGGGCGTTATCAGGGATGACTTCGGGAGGCGGGCGCTGGAGGTGATGTTCGATTACTACGACACGCGGTAAGCTAGCCTGTATCTCCGTTCTGGTTGGTTGTCAAAGCGTAACTGATCATCGCGTTAGGGGCATCCCAGGGAGCACGAATATCTTGCGCTGGCTCCTTGGGCGAGAGCCGACAACGTGGGAGGGATTGATCAAGAGGGAGCTAGATACAGCGTCCAAGTAATCCGGTATACTGACAATGGCACAATAGGCACGTTCATAAGTGCATGGATATTGATTAGCTAATGAAAAACGCTTTGCGAGCATCCGAGTGCTTCGAATTGCACATCGTGGCGCTCATGTGGGCTGACGGTCCCAGATAACAACATAGCTCATCCAGAATGACGTCCTGCTCCATACATGCGAGCCTTGCCACAGCGCTACAGGCTTGCTGCGTACCGGAAGTCCTGGATTTGTCTGATGTGCTTAGCGCTGATGGGCCATCTTGTCAAATCAGGCAGATAGCGATACTCTTCTTCCTGATGCCGTCAGGAAGAGTGTCCGTACACAGGAAGAGATGCAATGCCGTGGGCCTATTTTGTGATGTGCGACGCAGGGTCCGTCCTGCAATCTTGTTCGCATTGGGATCATCGACGCTCCAAGGTTTTCCCTCCGCATAATATATGGTTCTACGCAGCAGTTGGGCGACTAGGCAAAAGCCCTGCGAGGGGTACGTTTCCTCGTTGTCGGGAGCTGACAATCGCATCTGGATATCCTTGGACCAATAGAGCTTTTCCATTGATGTACGAAGGGAATATCGGTCGCGAGAGGTCTTGCATATCTCCAAATTTCCATATGACACCGTTATCGCATTGCTCTTGATTTAAGGACACCATTTCCGTCTTTTCCTCGGCACTTTCAGCTAGACAGAGCAGATGGATCACCACGGACGCTCTAACATCTCTGGTCAACATGGTAACGCGTTGGGACTTGATGTGCAGTTTCAGTCTTTTTTCTCTAGGAACAGACCGCGATAGAACTGCTCCCAACACTGGCTCTCATTCCGGACGTACCATCTGGCAAAGCGAAAGCGCTCTTCCTGCGGCTTTGCTACCTAACTCAGCCTCAGGGCATCCCGTCGGTCGACGGTCTGGATATTCACCTCGAACGCCATCTCGCGGACATCCCGAACATGACAGGTTCATGTCCAATATTTCAATTATCGGCCATCAATGCCTGTTTCCCTCGATATACACACTCACCCAAAATTCGGAGTCCCAGCAACAGTGGCCATCTTATGATCCGAGTGACGAGCAGTTTCCCTGTTGTCCTTATTGCCCGTTCGACTACAGACCATCTCCACCGGAAAACCCCCCTCCAATCCCTCTTCCCGATGGGGAGTATTGGACTCTTTGTTTTGAACATGCATCATGGCCTGAAGCAACCGGTCGGCCGCTTCTAAACCCACAGCAGCCTACGGTGCCTTTTCGTGTCCCAACGACTCCTCGCAATGGTTCATCTGGTCCGTTCGATGCGGCCACGTTCGCGCCTGCCCAAGTCGGGAACAACGCGAATGCTCCATATTCGATCGATATATACTATGCTCCTCCCAGCCATCCTCGTCCCNGCCATCCTCTTCATGGCCATCCTCCTCGCTGGTATACTCCTCCCGATTATGAGGCTCCGAGCTTACACAACACGGGCATGCGTCCCCATTCTGCCCAGCTTGCCGACAATGCTTATCCGCGCCGTACCCATCGTCGTCGTGCTGGCATGTCAGGGGATCAGTCAGTTCCGCACGCGCGTGATGACTACCTTCAGCTTGGGTGAGAGTACGACCAGTAACAGAAGTAGTACCTTGTATATGAGAATTTGAGTTTGTGACTTCAGATTGTTTACACGACCACTTATACCGAAGCGATGACTCACTGAAACTACCTGATAATGTGGGAGCATATTCAATGATATCACGATAATTTCCACGCACCTTGGTTCGAAAATCCGCATCCCTGTAGCGCGTACGAGCCAAGATGGTGGACAGGATGCTTCCTCCCAGTGTGAAAGTAGGTTACCTGTCGGGATGAAGATGATCACTTTCCAGGGCGCTGTTCTTGGGTCCAAGAAATGATTCTTCTGCTTTGCGCAGCGCAGTGCGAGATCGAATATAATCTGTTTATGTCTGAGATTAATACGAAGAGGAAGATGGATCCAGTTGAATTCGCCAGGCTGGGCCAGCGACTCGAGTCGCGAGAGCAGACAAGGGTCCACGATTCCGTGTATTTGGGCGTTATTTGGTACAAAGGCCAAGCGCCCGGAGTGCGCCCGGCCGCGCCGGGAAGCCGCGTACCAGACGGTCGCGGAGCCAGGAAATTGAATTGTCTGACAAACGTCTCAATGGCCGGCCATGAACCATGGCTCGTCGTTCTGTGGTTCGCGTGTCAACTCTCAGCTCGTTCCGTTTCGACGGTACGCGGAAGCGGTCCAGAGCGTAGTATGTTCTGTAAGGTGCGCGTGTTTCGCAGGACCACAGAGCATCTCGGTGTCTAGAATCGTATCGGGATGTTTAGAAGGGAAGACAGGTCGATGGCGCTAATGTATGTACTGTATGTCTATTCGCTCTCACTCATTTAGGAGGATTCTCATATCTACAGAATTAGTGGGGGCATTCAAATGCGACCATTGTCCGTTGGTCGCACGGATCGTAACACCAACCCCTCGAGTAGGAGCGTCGGCATGTGTTCCGCCCGCAATTGGCCATGCCATCTACCTTCCTGATACTTGATCGAGCTGCTTTGCAGCTTACGCTCCACGCACAGCTCTTTCATTTGGATCGCAGCTCGACGTCAAAGCATCTCGCCAGGTACATACAGGTGCCACTTTCCCGATCCTGGGGCGCCGGTAATCTTGACCATGTCCGCACCCCCAGGATGAGGCTGCGAATCTCAAGCTCCGAAGGTGCAACGCCAGATTCGAGCAGCTCAGGCAATCTGACTGAGTGCTTGCCATGCACAACTTGCGCAGCCTTGCCACACAGATGAGAAATGCACTGACTGTGCTTCTATCTCAGGCACTGACAGATGCGACGGACACCTGCAACGGGGCTGCGAGGACATCCGGAAAGTAGCAAAGTGAGAGAGCATAGCGTTAGATGTCCGCGCTCATATTGATACGCCATGAACAGAAACAACTTTGCGTTTCGAGTATCGTCTTAGGCGGTGCGTTTTCATTCAGCGCTGCAAATCAAACCTTTCTGAACTCTGAGAGCGATTCTTCAAGCCTGCAAGGACATATGAGGCTCCGGAAATTAGAGCGAGCGCTGGTCGTCTACGACGCGGGTAGTTTTGCCACATTAATGGGGAAGCTTCTAATCATGGTCAGGCACTGGCAGATGCAACAAAGAGCTGCAACAGAGATGCTACGACACCGAAATCGCTAGCAGTAGGTGAGAGTTGCGGTGCAAATTGTTCGCGACCCTGGCTCTTTGCCACCCTCAGGGGCAAGTTATGCATCTCGAAATTTGCTTTGGGCAGGTTCATGCTTCGAAGCCGTGGAAGCAACCCGGTTTTTGGCCTATTCGGTGTCCCCTCCACTACTTTGGTCTACTTGGATTGATGGATACCGATTTGCCTTCGCTCTCTTCTGTACGCACCCACCGCGCGTAACTCACATGCGCAGTATTGGTGCGCTCTGACCACATTTGCAGCTTCTCCAGCGCCTACCAAATGGGAATCCTTGGCTAGCCGTCGATTGGTATAAAGGAGGCCCCCTTTCTCCCCGTTTTCCTCAGTGTTCGCTCAACGAGTTCACACTACTTCTCATATTTCCGTCACTTCTCAGCAGCCCTCCACACATCAACCATGTCTTCCAACCGTGTTTCATCCACCCAAGGTTCCAGGGACTCGCGCCAGACCACGGCTACCAATGCCTCCACCGGAGGGCGCACCACGGCTCCCGCTGAAGAGCGTTCGTCTACAGCACATTCAGCTGGAGCTAATTCAGCCTCGCACCGCTCAGGCGTGAGCTCGTCTCGGGACTCCAGGTCCTTGGATGCTTCTGGAAACTCCTCCAACGAGGGTGGTTTAGGACGCGGCGGAGGTTCTCGTCCTCTCCCTACAGCGGCCGGTCAAGCTGGCTATGGTTCTGGCTCGCAGCCTGCAGTCGCTGCTGCGGGCGCGCCGACGGCGAGGCCTCCTCCATATCAATCCTCCGTCCCTTCCGTCACTAATTCTCCTTCCGTCACCAACCCCCCTTCATATTATGCGGGAACACCAGCTCCTACTTATAGCTTTGTTTCGTCTGAACATAGTTCGGAATATTCTGATTCTACGCATGCTCCGATGCATAGCCAAGCAGGTCACGGACAAACCCCCCACACAGGCGCGGCGCGCAGTGCGGGCACCGCACGGGACTATGGCCACTCTCCGACTACCCACCCCCCTCCGACGTCTCATCCTGCCACGCGCGGTCATAATGGCCGCACTGATGCGTCCGCCAACCACCAGTCGCTGCCGTATGCGCCCGGAATGGGCCATTCCCTTTCTCAGGGACCTCCTGCAACAGCGCATGCAAATGCGAGCGCCTCACCGATGGCGCGCACGCACTCGCATGGACCGAATATTCCCGGTTATGCTCCTGGACAGCACCGCCACTATGCTCATGAGCCGTATCAACACGGCCATCAGTTTACCGAAGCTCAACGGCAGAACCGTACGAACACCAGAGGCGGAGTGTATGGCTTTTCTGCGGGAGAGACGGCGGAATTGGAGGATCGATGGCAACAGCAATCCGGAAACAATGCAACACCCTCAATCTTCGCACTGCATGCGATGGTGCCGGAGCAGGGTGGTCGAAACGCGCCGCCAACGTCTCATGGAAGTCAAGCCCCGGGTTCCATGGGAATGCCCCCAAG
Organism: Hericium alpestre; assembly: GCA_004681135.1. NCBI lineage: Eukaryota > Fungi > Basidiomycota > Agaricomycetes > Russulales > Hericiaceae > Hericium > Hericium alpestre. The sequence goes on along the minus strand of SFCI01000049.1, from coordinate 31,806 downwards.
TCAAGGTCACCGGTCAAACCAAGCTCCGTCAAACCAAGGCTATGCAAGCCAGTCCCACCGTGACCCGCGGGCGCGCTACCCTGACCAGCCGCCGCGCCGCGCCCCTGGTGGAGGCAGGCAGTAAGAACTTCAAGCAATCTAGCCCGTAATTGGCACACAGTGCTCCTGCTTTTCTCAAATTCTCTGATCCGATGTCCGATGTGTATCTTCTTCGAATGTAAGAGTTTTGCTGGTGTTCAAGTATTCATTCTCGAATGGGTGTCAAGGCGGCGAGGAGATGACAACCCCAATGCCAGTAGTTGAGTCTGTTACCTAGCCTTTTCCGTAGTACGAATTTGTTCCAATGTACTTCTGTCTTGTTTGAAACTATGTAGGTAGATATTGCTTTGAAATGTAATATGTGTGTTCCTGTGGATTCGCCTCTTCGCGAAAGTCACACGAGTCGATGCAAGACGCCTTACACTGGATCTCAGGCATTGAGGCCTACTCCGTTCCAAAGGCGACTTGAGAGCTGAGATTCTAGCTATATTTTCTAAAGAATCCATTGGTTCTAACAGAATAACAAAATTATCGAATCCCAGCGCAACTACGCAACGTTCATGCGAACGTGACAGATACAAAAAGAAATGCCTCTCGGGTCTTCTCAGATGTGAGGAGCGGAACGGAGGCGCAGGCACGGTGCGAGAGCTTGTCCGGGTTGTCTAGTCCAAGTCAGGGATGGGCGGGCTGTATTCATTTCCAGTCCGCAGACGTATTGTCCCTAGAAAGAAGATTCAATAGCACAAACCAGCTTCGAGTTAAGCTGCATGCCCACCTTATGAACCGGAGAAGAATCGTTCACGCGTCGACAAATGTGCGGAAAAAGAGCATAAATAGCATGCTGGTTTGCGTGGGGTTCGCAATCCGATAACAAACACGTTAGCTGAGACTGAAGGCGACCGGTAAAGCTTGAAGCTTGCGGAAGAATACATCAAGTTGGCAAACAAGAGCACGGGGCGGACAAAATGAGTTACGAAGCCCCGGCCCGGGGAGCCGGCGCAATTTTGAACGACGACTTCTTGAACTGACTTGAATCCGTTGACCGCCTGTCCGCGGCCACATCAGCAATCCTCTATCACCTCTGAGTCGTCGCCAACCCTCCCTAACTAATGCATTCACAATGTTCGAACCATATTCTTTCGTTGTGCGTCGCGTTACGCTGCATAAGCAAGAGCATGACTGTGTCCTCGCGATAAGTACGGGCTTGTTGGCATCATCTCCATGTATTCGGCAGTATCTCGCGCTCACAGTAACGATGATGGAGTACACGAGGGTCCCGAAGGAAGGCGTGTTGAAAACGATGGAGGATCTGAGATAATTGGGATCACGGGCACTCGCCACTGACTAGTCCTGAACCGATATTCCAGATGGCCATGGCATTTTTCAGATGAAAAGGGCGGCGATATTCACGCCCTATGTATTGCTTCGCCTGTACGTAAACAGCCGTCCACTATCTTGATCAAAGGCTCTTATGAGCACTTCTGACAGAATTTCGTGGTGTTCGTACAGGGTGATTGTGGGCGGGAAAGTTTGGAGCGTCGCCACACATGGCGGCGTCCGGATGCGTTTTCGGCGGGCATTATGTTCCTGAATTACGAGACACCTGTACTTCTACGCTTGTCTGCACAAGGGACCCTTGTGATGTCCTTGTCCAGGTCAAGACGACCACAAGACACCACGGCACTACCGCCACAACTCCAAACCCCTGGGCCTTGTTCCAGGAATATCTGGCACAGGTATAAATACAGAAGGCTTCCTCGGTCTCGCTCAACGTCCGTCATTCACGACTTGTCTGGCTTGCTCCGACTCTACTCCGTTACACCAGACTGTCACAGGCCAGGCCATCTTGGGCACCGTCAAGGCCGCATGTCTCTCAGCGAAGGAGGTCTGCTTCAGTCTCTAGCGTCGTAGATCCACCCTTTTGAGGACCAACACTCAAGAACAACTATCATCCGCTTCATCACCCACGTCAATCCACTTTTCGATGCCTACGTGAGTCACGCATTTGACTGCGCCATCCTACGCTAACGGGCCTCAATACGTACCTCCGCCTGCACGTATCTCCGCCTGCTGCACTCTCAAGCTCCAAGCGCTCGTCACTCCGCAGCCAACAGAGCTCGGTGCAAACCCCGAACGCTCAGCTGCGGGCCAGCTATGAACGCGTGCTCGCTCCTGAGAGACCATCCGCCTCTCGACATCCGCCTGTCTCCAGGCATCAGTCCGCCTCCAATCGCCCATTTTCCCCTGGCCGTCCTGCTTCTGACCGCCCTTCCGGCTTCGAACGCCAATCTGCCCCTCGGGAGGGTCTGCAGTACGCCCTGCAAGCGCAGAGGCCGGCCCCGCTCCCTGTCTTCGACCAGTACCCAGTAAGCACAAGACCTCGAAACCATCCCGACGCTCCGCATGGCCGGAATACCACATTGCCAGGCTTGATCGTTAAGGGCACGGGCATATATTCGCACGCAGTCTCGCATGAAGCCAAGTTCAACCCATGGCGTGCTCTCTGGGACCAACTTGAACCAACAGGTCCGAGTGATCTTCGTCCTGTGTTTGACCAACTCCAAGATATTGCCCTGCGCTGCATCAGATGTGCACAAAGGAAGAGTCGGAATGGAATCAAAAGGAGGAAGAGATGCTTGTTCAATGGATACGCAACTTCGAGCACGGGATTGAGGCCTGGAGATGGCGATCTCACAAAGGAGGAACCCGCGCCATTGACGAAAGGGACACTTTGTCACGTTTGATCAGGGAAATGGCTATCTGTTGGTGGAATGATCGCGAAGACTATAAGAGTGGGACAGAGGGAACGGCTCTTCAAGATGAGGACTATGTTAACATAGTCTTCAACATTTTCCAAGAAACAGGTCACACGGTATCCTGACGAAGTGATTTAGTGAATGATGCGATACATAATTATAGTTTTGGATTGTGGAAATGGTAGCAAGCTTAACGCTGACGCTCAGAGCTGACGGCGATCATTTTCGCTATACTCCTTGAATTTGCTACGGCTTGATCTGGGGACAGCAGGTTTGGGTCTCGTTTAGGTGTGGTTCAATTTATTTGTGTGACTCGTCCTTTCACGAAATTCTGCTCTCGTATACTGGGAATCACGTCTGGGATACAATCGAAACAATTTCCTACCCATTACTCAGGCAGCTTTCTTCCCATATTTGCGAAACCACCCATTCCGTCCTGGACAACGCACGACGCCGCTCTCATTATGTTTTCAGCCAAGTAACATGAACGTCGGCAAAAATCCAATCAGGCCTAGCCCACTGAAGTCGCCAAGATCACAGACACTAGGTGCGGAATTATAGGTGTTCCTTTGAGTGTTCCTCGATTAGATGCGTTGGCCATAATCGCAGACTCGTCCAGAATAAGGCAGCGTAGAATGGCGGCATACTGACCAATGCCTAAGCCGAACACAATTGTTATTATAGACGCCGTAATGGTCAATGGCCTTATTCTATGAGTTGGTCCTCAAACGCTTGCATCGGCAGGTATAAAAGGTGAGCCTACATCCGCTCCATCCCAAGATCGTCGCCATCAAAACCGTTCGCAAAGCCGTGTACACGATCCAGAAGACTTAAACGGCAGCCAGAGGACCGTGAAGGGCCTGCGTATGAGAAACTCAGGCTGCAGCATAGATGGCCGAAATAGGGACAGCCAATCTAAATGCAGCTAAGACCCCTGGTTCTAAGGTGAAAGCAGAGACGTCCGAAGCTCAGTGCCAAGACCGCAGAATGGATGGTTGGAAGCATCAAAGCCAGGCAGCAACGTCCTTCGGCCATGCAGAGAGCGGCTGTTCAACAACTACTTATCCATTATGAGTATAAGGGTAAGTAATTACATTCGATATCATTCCGCACCGTATTTCACTTCGCCTTATGCCGTAGTCAATCCAGATTCTTGATGCATATCTGGTGGTACTTCCGAACACGAATCGGCATCCACTGCTCGGCGAGCTAGACTGTCTGATCTCCGCCGTCTAGATATGAAGTGGGCAGAGAATTTCAGGCAGCTACGAGCGCCCGAAGAACAAAGTGAGTATACGGCAGCAAGGGTTAGGACCGATGAGGAGACGTACGGGCAGAAGATGCTATAGTGCGATTAGCGGACTCTGACCCGGAGACCATCTTGCGTTGCCTTGCGTGTACCAGCGAGCCATTATCTCTAGATCTGATAGTGCAGATGTCAAGCGCTTGAATAACGTTGAGATCCTTCGAGAACAAGAGGGCCTGCATCATAAATGAGGTCTTTGGACAGAGATGACGACGAGTTATGATTGTGCGGAGACGTCTGTCCACATGCGCTCCGACGCTTTGACTAGACTGTGCGGGCCGCAACGTCTGGGCACGTTCCTGGGTAGTACGTTTGGATGGCCTTGCGGTCGTGTACTCGCTACCGTCAAAAGTAACAAGAATGGCCCACTTGGGATGTCGGTCACACACACTTTGTCTGTGTCCTGCTTGCTTATAAGTGCACATTAAATAGTAAAGATATTTGTACATACTCCTTAACATCCATTTGAGCTAGTGTTATGACAGATTTGACACAAATTCACTGGTTATTTATCTATTGATAAAACTTTGTTATGGGGCCTCTATTAGAGTCACAGAAACAAATCTGTAACAGAATGACCTCTGTGCATCCTCAAGTCTTGCAAATCTTTGAGCTGCTTTATGCAATGTTCTAAAGTAACATATATTATTTGTAGATTTGTTTAATAGATTGCTGCTATACTGTTAGCCTGACATTGTTGATCATATGCATAGTCCAGTGTGACATAAATAGATTTGATGAGACTGAAGGTGTTTTTTTTCTATCACTTAATCTGATTTTTATGCATTTCATATGTAAGAGACTATATCCAAGTCATAATGCAAGACTTATTATTTAAAACATTTGCAATACTTGATAGTGTATAAATCTATGTAAGTGCCATATCAGACTATGCACATGATCAACAATGTCAGGCTAACAGTATAGCAGCAATCTATCAAACAAATCTACAAATAATATATGCTACTCTAGAACATCACATAGAGCAGCTCAAAGATTTGCAAGACTTAAGGATGCACAGAGGTCATTCTGGTAGGGATTTGTTTCTGTGACTCTAATAGAGGCCCTACAACAAAGTTCTATCAATAGATAAATAACCAGTGAATTTGTGTCAAATCTGTCATAACACTAGCTCAAATGGATGTTAAGGAGTATGTACAAATATTTTTACTATTTAATGTGCACTTATAAGCAAGCAGGACACAGACAAAATATGTGTGACTGACATCCCAAGTCGGCCATTCTTATTACTTTTGACGGTAGCGAGTAGTGTATTATAGATGTGTAGTGTTGCTTGTAGCTTTATACTAAATGTATTGTAATTTAATATTGTTTGAAATATAATGCTTCCAGATTTTCAATGTTTTGAATATTTTAGATGCAACAAGACTGAAATTTATAATATATTTGAATATCTAAATACATTTTTGGCACTCTTAAGCAGCATACAAGACAGAAATAATATAGAGTAGATAGCAGTCTTACTAGCTAGACATGATATGATAACAGAGATATACTACATAGCTAACATAGCTGTGATAGCCATTATATGCTATAGCAGCTATGATAGCTATGATAGCTCTATATAGATTACCTCACTACCATGGAGTAATTATGTAGAAAAGAGGACTCCTATGGCCCTATCAGAGCTATATAGGCTACATAGTGTCATATACCACTGGTCCTTTTTTCAGATGGATGCATCCACCATGCCTGACTCTTCTCAGCCCCTTACATGGACTGAGGGGTCTGGTTCTATGGGAGGAGGGACCACCATAGTGCCACCGGCCAAAACCCTGCATAATCCTGACCATGTGGTGACACACAATGATCAGTCGCTGAAGAAAATCATAGTGCACTGACAAGCAAACCCAGGGTTTGTGCTGTCAGGGGTCGAAGGAACCTACAGGTTCTTCACCATCAGGAACATCAAGTCTTGGCTCTTTGTCACAAACAGTGGCCCTACCACAGCTCATGAGTCGAGCACTGTTTGGTGGTGATGGTGGAACAACAGGATAACAGAGTTATTCTCCATCCCTAGCTGGTTCTGCCTCCTATCGGAAAGCAGCACTCAACCTGCTATCACCACACTGCCAGTAGCCATTCTGTACGGAGGTGACATGGAACAGTTCTCCATGCCACAAATCATGGCACACCTCCAGTGCAATGGCATCACCTGTCAAGACTCAGTCGTAGACAGCAGAGAATCACCCAAGTCACCAATGATGATGAGAGCGAGAGAGCAGAGAGTGACTAGCAGCACAGTGACCTATATTGGAGGTACAGTACAGTACAGATGAAATGGACAATCTAGGGAAATAGGCAAGCAACAGAGAGCCTATAAGTACTGGAGCAACAATGGGAAAAGAACAATGGACACCATAATGGGTCGAACAATAGAGTGAGAACAATGGTGGCCAAATGAAGAACAATGGTGGCCAAATGAAGAACAATGGAAGGGAGAACAATAGGATGTCCCAAAGGGGAACAAGGGCATGGGTGAAGGATGGCCCCAGGTCATGTGGGGAAGTGAACATGTGATGGGGCAGCTGGAGCACATGACCGACACGATGCCTTGATGGCAGAGAAGAAGGCAGAGAGAAATGGAGTGATCCGTGACAATACCAAGACCCCGCGAGAGGCCGCGAGAGCGATTACATGAGCAGTTTGAAATGAACCTACACTGTGGGTCACCCAAATGGGGCATACATCTGTCCGAATCATAGGACCTGATGCCTTTCCTCGGCATCTTTCGTGGCGACAGCGGCCGGCCTGACGGTCTTCATTGACATCCTCGACTCCGAATCACCGAAGCTCCCCATCAGAAAGCTTGCGCCGCTTTATAGTGGAGGCTTGGGTCCAAACGGACGGATTTGGAGTCTAAATCATGTCCGGACATACAGTACCTGGGCAAAATCCAATTTTTTGGGGCCAGGCATATACTGTACTGTTTCGACCATTTCTCGCTGAGGAGAGATCCCTGTGACCTGTGACCACTTCGCTCTTTCACGCAAGGGTCTTGTGACAGTGATACCAGTACAAATTTCGCGCTGGCACACTTTCTGAGCCACGCCGGTGTGAACAATACATCCTGTGAGGGTCACTGCATCTGCGGTGAGTTGCAGCAAGTTGGTGGGAGGACATCTCAAAATGTTCAAATATAACCGTAAATGTGGCCAGCAGGATAAATATGGGCTTCTCCAGGCCAAAACTATAGCGGGATCTCACCCGGAGCCTGGCGGAGGCCCCAGTGATGCGTGGGGCAGCAAACGGCCGTCAGGGATGCGATTTCAGTCGGTTTTGGGAATTTCGGGCCATTTTGAATGTCTTAGAAATTTTCGTGCAACCTGTGTGTGACCTGTGACAAGCCTATGAATTTCGCGCTGGCCAGAGGGCCGTGACACGTGATGCGAGAAATGGTCGAAACAGTACAGTCACTGCGGGCAAAGACCCATAAAAACCTAGAATATTTGATGAATTAATTTTTGATATGTGGTTTAAGACTTGTCAAGGACTGCCGTGAATATCTTGAGAAGTACTTTATAATAAAGCCACAAAACAATTCATAAGGGCTGCAGCAGATATTAGAGGAATAAAATAGGAAGTAACTGTATGTCAGGGTTTATTCCTCTTCTATTCCTCTAATATCTGCTGCAGCCCTTGTGAATTGTTTTGTGGCTTTATTATAAAGTACTTCTCAAAATATTCACGGCAGTCCTTGACAAGTCTTAGACCACATATTCAAAATTACTTCATCAAATATTCTAGGTTTTTATGGGTCTCTGCCCACAGTGATGTGTGTCTCACTGAACCATCAACGTATATGCAGTGGTTTGACGCTGCGGTGCGGTGGCATTGTTGAGCAGCGAGTGGCCGGTGCGCCACCACTGGATTCCATTGGCTACCCGCTGTCATCCGGCGTACGGCTCGGCTGGCGGAAATTCGCCGGCAGCTTCCCTAGCAGTGTAGTATAGCTTCAAGCTTCAGGCTGTCGACTACTGTATGCATGCGTTGTTTTTCCCGCTCCATTTCCCTCAGCAACGACGCTGCATAGAAAACGTGTTAATGAAATGAACTCTTAAGTGATCTGTCTGGTACCGGTACTCAGTGCTGACACTTTGAATCGAGTTGTCAATGAGCCATCTTTCACAGTTCCCTTATAGCTCTGGTCTGCCATCTACTTACCATCTGGTATGTAACTTGATATTGACTCGAGTATTGTACTGGACTAGTAACTTGGCAGTATTTTAGATCGCTCCCCGCGAAGGTAAAAGTTGGCACGGGAATGTTGCCATTGCGTCGAGTCGACGTCAGCCCCGAAAGACCGGAGGACTTGGTTCCTTCCGTGGGTCGTATTCACATAACCCCTGATGCACGAGCAAGCCAGGGAATCCACCACCTAAGTACGGGCCACTTCGCGTCCGATTGAAAGGTTCTTGCTACGGTCTCCGGGCGAAGTAGTGCCTTGAAGCGGGAGGGTTCTGATATCCAGCCGCTATCGTGGTACCATGTGGTACCAGCAGATAGCTACTAAGTGCCAGAGAAGATGTCTGCGCGCCAGATCATGTCGACAGGTGCCCATGTACATTGAGTATCATGGGGTCCCACAATGGGTAGTGCGGGCTAAATCGTCTGGGATGCGGTGCTATGGGCGCATGGACGGGCACGTAGCATGGTCGGTCAGCTGATGGCAGTCTGCACTCGGAGTGGACGAGTACTTCAGTTCATGGCATGCACCACGATTGCATCAAACCGAGCATCGATGTGAAGCATAAGATCGTGCTATGTTCTGGAGATACACCAGAACGACCGAACGGAATATCGAATCACTGTTGGAATATCTGGGGCTTTTCAGCACAGTGATGTGTGTCGGCAAGAAGCCTATGATTTGGCCGAAGATATCAAAAAAGGCTGCGTACTCTCCAAGAAAAGTACATGTCACAGTGATAACCGAGAGACTGGAACCAATGCCGTAGATGTGCGTAGATTCGGTCAATTGTGGTACTGCACATAGAAATTCAGTCCGTTTCGGCTGATCTTCGAGTGTGAGAAGACCTACCAGAAAAGTGACTGAGCTATGACATTTACCATTCTATCTTGTTGCGCCGTAACACATCATATACCACCCTCCAGTCCTTGCAGCGCGCAACACCGTCTCGCGTATCACCGTACCTCCCGGCGGCGCCTTCCAGCGCCGTATCCCCGCGGCACACGACCATCTGACGAAGATATAGAAGGCAATGCTGAGCGAGCTCGTCCTTCTCCTCCGGCCTTGGCGTCAAACCGCTGACACGTTGCGGCCAGTCCAGACGCATGATATGTCTGCGGAGCATGTCCAGGCAGCGCAGCTGGTGAAGCATCGATATGGTATGCGGCTTCCGTCGTGGTCCAAGGTAGATCATTCCGTCGTTCGGGAGCAGGGCTTCCCATTCCAAATTAGCATCTGTCGAATTCAATTGATAGCGCAGCGAATTTTCGATAGGCATGGAGATAGCAGGAAGGTCATTTGTCGGCCACGTATGGCGAAAGCCACGCTGCAAGCCGTTTGCTGGAACTAGCGCTGGGCATGAGTTCTGATGGAAAGCTAGGACGGAATTAGATAAACTCACGCGTTGGAGACGGCAGGCTGGTTTGCTGACGTGAAATGAGGTGCTGGAGCCAGTAGATGCATCCGATATTTGAGAGGATGATAGCGACGAGGAAAAGATAAAGTCGAGATCTCATGACGGTCCGATTTTCCTGGTTGGCCGAGATGCCAATTGGATGAGTCGATGCAGGGACAGGCAGGAGGTTTATCTAGAGCAGCGTTTCGTTAGCACTCATAATAAGGAAGTACGAATTTCCTTCGGGCCGTTCCCACATATGGAACAAGCAAGATATCGGCGGAGAAGCAGTTGAATGCGCGGATGATGCGCGATCAGAATCGAGGTGCTCTTCGTTGCGAGGGCGGCAAGGAACTCACCAGCAGAGACGTCTCAGGGCATTTTCATTACCCTCGAGATGGTACAACTTTCGCTTGGGAGGCAGGCGCGACGCGATCTAGTATCTTGTGCCATCACGCCTACGGACTGGGACGTCTCCAAGCCCAAAGACTAATCCAGAGCACCGAAATCCAATTATTTCAAACTGAGATCAACGTATCGAGTCCTAACGGGATGCGAATTGGACAATTGTGTCATGGAATGGGTCCCGCGCGAAACCCAGGATGCTGGCTGTTCGATCTACCGTGTCTATGCCTGTGAAGGTCAGACTCAGCCTGCTTACATGGCTCACGTCACAGGTGAAACGACATACCATTCTGTGATCTGAGAATATTGAGGCAGTGAACAGTGTGAGCTTTGTGGACGAACCATGGCAGCCTTTCGTCGACCTCATCGTTCGGCCGAGATCATTAAGGACTGCCTGTGAGGTCAGATTGAGACACGGAAGTTGAGTACTCAGCGGTGGTCTACGTACTCTGCTTCCTGTCCGGATTGTGTCCGGATTGCGTAGGGTTGGATCCGGGTCGTTGGTCCACTACAGTAGTGTGCCAAGGGGCCCTCCATCCATGCGCATGACCTCCCTGTTACCTGTCCTCACCGGATCGTGCGGGCGTCTTTACGAGTCACGCGAAATCCAGTACTGGGATCGGACGACTCCAATCAGGTAAAGCATTGCACTGGGAATCTATGTGCTCGCGAGTCGCTATGCGCTCGTAAGTTGCTCGTAAGATCCTCGATCTCCTTTAACCTTCCATGTTTTTGCCTCCGACAATCTCCGACTCTAATTGTGGCACCAACCTGCCCTTCTTCGCCTCCAGCTAGAGCTCGACCCACTCACAGCGCAGAAACCTATCCTAGAAGGGCAGAGACGAGAATTGATAGATGTTCCACGGCCCGTGTTCTGCGGATTCGTCGAAATCAAACCGGATCGCGTTCGCTGAGAAGCCCACCAATAGTTAAATAGAACGTGAGTCCAGCCGCCAGTCTGTCACATTTGCAGCAGCAGCTTCAGTATGCCTGATTTTCCAGTTCGCCTTCTCAAGAACCCTACAGGTGTGTATATCAAGCGTCCGCAATATGTGCGTGATATCTGATCATTCTGTCAAGCTGCCCAAGTCGATGAAACCGTGTCGCTTTGCCTCCGGGCGTACGAAGGTGGTCAGTCCACTGCTTCGATACCGTAGTCGATACCTATCCTGAAAATTTCTGAATAGACAAGACTGTGGACTGTCTCGTCGGTGGCGATCAGAGCCTCGTGGACCCCCTGTTCCGCGCTATGATTCGTGCCACCACCGCTGGCGGCGAGTTCTATGTTGTGGTTAACCACTCAGAGAAGATACTGGGTCTCGGGCTTTGGTTCGGACCAGGAGAGGATCTGTTCTCCACGTAAGTTGGATTCAATTCTCTGGGAACCAGTATCCTAACGTGATAGTGCCAGAGAGGAGCAGCGCAAGCTTGGATTCAACGATTTCTTTGGGCGTTTGTCACCAGAAGCTCAGAAATGGTGGACGGAGACTGTAAGTGAAATCTATTTCTATAGAGGATGCTGAAATTCAATTAGGCTCTGGACTAGTATCCCGCGAAAGTCGGCGAATTCCTGACACATCATCTCGGGCCCCAGGTACGCTGTTCTGTTGCCTGAGACGTTTCGAAATGATTTATCAGCTACAGGGAGGATTGAATTCCTTTTTCTTGAGCAACCTGGCCACCGATCCTGCCTTTCAGAGGACGAGCGTTGCAACCAAGATTGTAGATACCGTCTTTCAGCAGGTTCGTTTTTTTCTTTTGATCGCAGATAAGCACCCGTCACGTAATTTTCAGGCCGTGGCCGAAGACAACCGATTAGTTCTCATGGCAGGGAATGCAAAAAATGTACGTCTTTATTGAAATCTTGAGACAAGACTGACGTTGAGCGCAGGTACTTATATACGAGAGTATGGGCTTTCGGAATAAAGGACATTTCGACTTGGAGGCTCCAACGGGTTCTATGACGTGCACACTGCTCACCAGAGATGCGCGAGACGAGTAAACAATGTTCCGAACAACTGCTGCTAAATATTTTGCACTCTGAGACTGAAATGCAGTAACTGGTAATTTACATCAGAATTTAAGTACAAACGCAAGTAGATCACTCTAAACATCAAATACCGTTACCGACTGGGATAATCCATTCGGCATACCATCCAATTTCTCGCTCTCTGTCCTGCGTTCTGCATTCCTCGCAATATGAGTCTGAGAACTGTCAACCGTGCCCGAGATGTTGGGTGCAAAGACCGGGGGGCCCGATAAGCGGGAGAAGCGACTGATGGTCTCTCTCGACCATGCTTCGCCCATGGCGACACGAAGTATGATGAACTGCGGAGAAAGAACCTGTTGCGGGCAGTCAGTATGCGTGCAGAGCTGAAATTATGCCAGACGCACGCAGACCGCACCCCACAGCTGGACGAAGGTATATAAGACGGGGCTTTCTCGCTGGATGAAGATGATGGCTAAAATCCCGGCGATGGCGAGCGGGGCCGCAGACTCGACGAGAATTGCAATGATGTTCGTGTACGTATTAGCCAGCTCCGGTGCCATCACCTTTGCGATTTGCCTCCGCATCATGAACAGTCGTGAACTAATGAGCAGCGTGACGATAATGTTCAAGCCAACGGACAGCGCCATGTAGGGGACCTCAAAGCTAATGGTGGCGCCCTTGACGATATTTGAGCCGGGTGAGACGCTCTCGATGATAGTAAAAATTGACAAGACTAACGTTCTTCGTGAGCTCTGCTCTCTACATGGCAAAATTTGTGGTACGCACCAAAGCTTCCCAAGTACACCAGGAAGGGGAGGGCCACGATCGACAGACGCGAACCCCACACCATGTAGCAACGATACAACTGAAGAACGATTGCACGATGAGACACAAGGCATCGAGTAAAAACTGGCAGTGAGACTCACAAGCAGACCATCGCCAAGGACATTGGACGCGAGGTCCGCCGTAGACCCAAGGGTCTGCCACCAGGTCGTTAAGCTCTGTTGGAGATATGCAGGCGGTCCACCGGGGATATCCCGATGTTCGATCCACATTAGCTGGCCAAGCACCGAATCTGTCGCCACGGCGATAGTAAGGAGAAGGAGCATGATGACGCTGTAGGCGATGTAGAACAGTGTATGCTGTCTACGAGAGCTGCGGGTAAGAAGGCAGTATATGGACTGGAAAAAGATGTAAAGCTCGAGTCCTACTCCAGGCGTCAGAAAGAACTGGAGAGGAGTGCGAGATCCGAGACGCACCATAGAGCATAGCTCCGAGGATGAGACCAATGTAATACGAGCGTTCAATGACAGTGTCAGTGGATGCCATCTCTGCGGTAACGAAATGAAGACGATCGTAGACACAGTGCGTCTGAAAGTCCAGAAGCGACGACTACAATGAGTTAAGTAGGATGCTCTAGAGAGGGCAGTGCGGCTGGAGATGGTCATAGGAGCTATCAATAATGTGCAATGACCTGCCTTTCTCTACGAGTTACAGGGTCTGGAACAATTGATGAACTTCGGGTGGACATCGGTAGCTTGGACGCATAGTTAACAGTAGGACGAAACAGTTGAGCGCTCCAGCCTTCGAGCTTCAAGCCTAGCTAGGCAGGGCTCGAGCACAATAGCCAGCAGCTCTGCACGTTGGCATCTCACACTTCTGTAAAGAAGCAGAAACAATGCTTTGGACATCCCCGATCTGGTGCGGTGCGCACCGCAGGTGTCGTACATGTACTCATCCCGAGTCGCCAGACACCACATGCATCACCGCGATGGTCGTCCACTCGAAGTCCCGGTGCTCAACAAATCGCGCAATTGATTGAGGCTGCAAGCGTGGCGCAGAGTTGGTCATTGGCTGCCGTGGCTAGTATATCCTCATGTTAGAAAGAAGGAAACCATATTTGAGATTAAAATGCCTGCCTGATACGAACGTGGGTGATACTGTACAACCAAATCTGTTCATCTGATTACGATGATCAGACGAGCAACAATAGCATACGAATGCATGATCCTCAGCAGGCGTCAGGCTGATAGCGATGTACAGAACGATTGTCTTCTGTCTGACGTCAGCTAGCTACGGAGACTACTGTACCATTTCGAACGGTTCGCCGGTCACGCGTCACAGGGGTCCCTGGTGAAGGCGAAATCTGACCCATGTTGCGCGTCACAAGGGCCCGTGGCGAATTGGTTTGACGTGTGACAGTCAGTCTGATTTTGCGGTTTGGGTAACTGTAGTGCTTGATAGTACATTTGACAGAGGATTGCCCACAATATCTACATTTCTAGCTTTCACTCGTTCCATTGACCCTTCAATCATACAAATTGGCATCTCATAGGTGTGCTTTTGGCCTGGTGAAATACACCTTCCGGCGAAAATTTCCGTCTGTCGTGGTCACATGCCGGGGCTGACAGTAACAGCGATGCGGATCCAGAGAGCGTAGAGTTGGCGTAGAGCGCGGAATCACGAAGATGTCCCCACTAGTGCGGTACAAGCGGTACAAGATTATTGTCTTGTTCCCGCCTTTAGGATAAGCAGTTTCCTGCCAGTGCAGGTGTTTTGTACGCGTCTCCTGAATTACCTCACGTAAGCATTTTTACGAGTTGGATTGGGCAAGAGTCTACGTTCCAGCAACATAGAGCAAACGCAGAACGACTCCGTATAAGTTAAGTTATCTTCTGTGTTACGTAGGTCAGGGCTCAACAACGGAGACTACTTAGCTCGGTGCACGTTTGGCCCAAACCTGCCGAAACGGTTTGGGAGATCCAATCGGGGGCTCCGCCTAGACTGGTGACCGAGTCTCTCGTACACAATGACGGAAGGAAGGAAGGAAGGAAGACGAGTCGAGTAGCTCCGCCAGTTCGCTGCACGCGTGCCAGCAGGTATGGGTAACTGTCGTCCTCGTAGTAAGTCACAGTACTATCAACCTAGTGTCCATTGCTGATCTCACACAGAAGACAGTCCTGTTATATATTGAGAGCTTTTGGCTCCATTTCCAGGGATTCGGGTAAGTCCTGGACACTTCGGTCATGAGTCCTCGAACATCTACGTAGAACCAAAACTACCCGTGCAGGAATCGGAGATCAGTGCGGTTACATGCAAGATCTCGCGAGCACATGCTTGCATACTCTTAGGGCAAGGCTTACCCCACATTGGAGCGGTGTTCTTCCGGTGCGTGATCCCACTAGTTATGTACTACTGGATTTTTCACACAAGGCGCAGAGATGTCCGACGATAGCTACGAATGAAAGGCAGGTCATGCATTTGGATCGAAAGCCCGTCGGAGTTGACCAATGAGTCGGAAGCAACTCAGATGGGAGTCCCCCACAGGTAGTCTCCCAGATGAAGAGTAAACAACCACTTTACTTCTCGGACGTTGACGATCTGTGCCGAACAATGCCTACCGAAGGGGGCCACATCGCGTCGCGCACGAAGCTCATACTGCTCTCTGCTCTCAGTATCACCTCTTTGCTTACAACCTTGTTGCTGTTCTCTCTGGTGCAGAAGATCGAGCCCAATGGTTTTTCGAAGCAGCAAGGAAATCTTGACATCAACGCCTTCAGTGCGTCTCTGTTCATTGTCCTCGACATGCCGTGACTAAATGCTTATCCTTTCGCAGCATTTGTCGGCGACGATTTCCCCGACTATCTTCCCATTGATATGGGCGAGATTCGTATAGAGGGAGGAAAGGAATGGCCGTCCTTTTCAATATCAGTTGACCTAGTCGATCGCACGTACCGATTTGGCCCTCAAAATCGCACATTCGTCCTCGCCATGATCCACGAACTGCACTGCATCGAGACTTTCGAGGAGGTTATTGCGAAGGGTGAATATCCCCCGGTGGGCATGGGGCATCTGCAGCATTGCTTGAATTTTTTGCGCCAGTGGACGCTGTGCGATCCAGACTTGACGCTTGAGCCAGGTGACTTCGTCAAACAGGGCCCTTCAAGGGATCTCGTCCCGTCGACGCGCACCTGTAGGAATTGGGACGTCCTGTATCAACATATCATTCAAAACTACAGGAACTGGGTGGATTTCATAGAGAAGCAGGGTTGGCAGTTTTCCGAATGGTACGTTGTTTCACCTGTGACGTGAGCCGTGTAAAGAGGCTGAGTCTGCACTTCACATGTATAGAGCATCACAGCGAATCGACGGCCGTCTTATGACGTTCTCGCTGGACCCATCGCTTGAACGTGCTCCTTACTTTTGTCTTTACGATCCGTTATGACCCGTCACTTCCTTTCTCCAGCCTCCATCTGAAACAGTTGAATTTCTGTTCTCTGGGTTGTTTTAGGCTCGGAGATGTCCCGTTCCGCAGGTGTGATGGCACTAGACACCAGACCGCGTCGCATGCTCCGCTTCCCGCCTATGCGAAGATCTTGATACTTCGAAGGTATCAAAGATGCTGGAAACACGGCTCGTTCGCTACCGCCTTCATACCGAATGAGAACCTCGATTCTGATCGTGCATCATCAGCACGTCCAGATGCTTCTGCGCCGACATCTTGCTTCCTCCAATGTGGATGTGGGAACGGGCCGAAGAATGTTCTTGCTTCCTTATTATGAGTGCGATCGAAACACTACTCCAGATCAATCCTCCCACCTGTCGCTTACGTCCAGACACCCATTTGGCCTCTCGACCAGCCATGAAAATCGGCACCGCCATGGGGTCTAAACTTTATCTTTTCCTCGCTGTCATTATCCTCTCGAACGTCGGATGCATCTACTGGTTCCAGCACCTCATTTCATTGCAGCAAACCAGCCAGTCGTCTCCAACGCGTGAGTTTATCTAATTCCGTCCTAGCTTTCCATCAGAACTCATGCCCAGCGTTACCCCCAGCGAACGGCTTGGAGCGTGGCTTTCGCCATACATGGCCGATAAACGACCTTCCTGCTGTCGCCATGCCCATTGAGGACACCCCGCGCTATCAGTTGAATTCGACAGATGCCGATTTGGAATGGGAAGCGCTGGTTCCAAACGACGGGGTGATCTACCTTGGACCACAACGGAAGCCGCATACCATATCGATACTTCACCAGCTGCGCTGCCTGGACATGCTCCGCAGACATATCATGCGTCTGGACTGGCCGCAACGTGTCAGCGGTTTGACGCCATCGTCGGCGGAGAAGCGCGATCTCACGCAGCATTGTCTTGGATATCTTCGTCAGATGATTGTGTGTCATGCGGATACGGGGCTGGAAGGTTTTGCAGGGAAGTACGGTGCAACGCGGGAAGGCGTTGCGCGCTGTAAGGACTGGAGGGTGGTATACGATGCGTTACGGCGCAACAATATGAAATGGTAAATATCAGTTCTAGCTCGGTTGGTTATTTCGTAAGTCCTCAGAATCCAAGAGGAGTCAAAATGTACTAACAGCATTTCTACGTGCAGTACCACAATTCTTTTGGTCTCTCGGATGTCACTGTCACCTACGCTGTTCTCAGATAGAATGCAGCCTTTCTTGATATCTTTGAAAAAATCGTAGGGTTCTTTCCGACACGCATCACTGCTGAAAGCCCGGGGCATTCCAAGAGTCTGCATATGAGGGTCCGATGTCCTGTTCGGTCGTGCTGGTGTATCTCTCAGACATAGCATGGTATGACCCTTTGATGCTCTTTTTGGTCTTATCGAACATCCCGGTGAATACCATATACTTACTCGTCCAGTCCATGTGCAGACTCTGCCATCAGCTGAGCGACCTTGTTATGTGCTCGCCCATGCGCCTGTAGCACCGCACCGCAGAATGGAAGGCCCGATCATTCCACCCCCCCACCCACTACAGGGTCTAACGATACTCAGTCCTAACAGACATCTGTCAGCATCTTTTGGCGCGCAGACATCTTTATCCGCGCTCAGTACAGTAAAGGTATATACGCCATGATACCATGATAACAGCGGAGTATTGGGATCTGCGTGTTTCCACACACTAATTCGGCCGGAGACTGTAGCACGGATCTATACATATATCAGAAGCGAGACGTCATGCTTCAATCGACCGTATCCCAACATCGTCCCTACAACCTCGCGGCATTCCTGAATTTACTCTCTAAGCGTGTCCAAGATGAAGACTTCCTTTACCACTCTCTTCATCCTCGTCGCACCGCTGCTCTTCCTCTGCCACTCGCTAGAGGCTTACCCAGTTGGCACTAACGTTCAGATCCATACACGCGATGGGCGAAAGAGTGGGCATCATTTCAAAGATATATTTGTCCTATTGATTGCTCTCGTCAGCCCTTCAACTACTCAAGTTAATCAAGCCAGGCCAGGATGAAGACGATGAGCGTGCACCACGCCCTGGACGTACGTTTTTGCCACTTGTAACCGAATTCGTTTGAGATTCTGATTGTTCATCCTGACCAGAACTTCTCAAGAAACATGACGGCGAAGATGATGAGGACTGAAGGACGTGAGTTTAGATTATCACTTCCCAGATCACAGTGCTCATTCAATGTTCATTTCTGTTCTCAAGGGTCAGGCTAAAAGGTGACTCGGGAAGCGCTGACGGCTATGTGGCAGAGCTCGCTTCATGTTTGAGGTGGAACGTCGAAGGCGGGAATGTGACACTGTCTGGATCTTGTATAACTCGGCCGCAGCCTCATTCAAATCACTTGACGAAATCTGAGTGGTCGTACATACTGTAAGCGACCAGGAAGAAAAGAGTTGCTCATGACAAAGTAGTGGAGGCGTATAAAGACTCGCCGGGGTAATCTTGCCGGGTCTGTGCAGAGCGTCACGTATAATTGCCCGATGGCGCCAAACACAGAACGACTATCTTCTGTGTACGGTTGCAACGGAGAGTACGACGGCGGTAGCCCGAATCATGGCAGGAAACAAGGGGTCCACGAGGCTCATATCGCCACAGAAGAGACATTCCAGACCTTCGTCTTGACTCAGAAAATATCAGGAAGAGAATCAACTGCGATGCTGGAGTGTCAGACTGACCACGCTCGTATGCGCGGAGGCAGAGCGCCACAGTCTCATCGACCTGGATGGCTAGACGGGATACATCGACGCTACGGACATCGCGATGGTGAAATGCAGTTGACCAAGCAGAAGGCAAGACTTAGATGCGCACTTCTTTGCCAGGTTTGATCAGCGCCGATGTTAGGATGGCGGTGAAAAGGCGGTCGCCGGGCGTTGGCAGTACAGTAAGTACGGAGACGGGGTGCAGGACGAAGTCCGGAATCAAACCCTGGCAACAAATCGGCGTAAACTTAGTCTGCCCATTCAATATGGGACCGTGGACTTACCTTGTCCAGGTTAAGGCCTTGACTAGCCGCACTGCAGGACGCAATCCAGTGTGCTAAGAATTCTGACACCGAGACGCGAGACGGTGGTTGAACGGAGGAAATTGACATCGTGATATACATTAGAAGAGCGTGTTCAGACGAGATCCATGGAAGGCTAGAGTAGACAACGGGCTTTCGTGGCGCACAGCGCGCGATTGATGACGCTCTGCATCGTCGTTGACCGACATACTGTAGCTGCTCAATGACTGCTCCCCGCAGTTGCACGTCAGTTCCAGGATGTTGGAGTGCCTGGGGTCGGGTAAGGTCGGGGGTCGGGGTCCTTGACTCGGACCGCAGAGCTGGCAGTGCCAGCAGCCCGCTGCAGAGCGTCTCGTCGGGTCAGGACTCTCCATCTCGACGAATGGGCCAACCGCATCCATTACGAAGACGAACGCATGCGGGGGCGAGCTTAATTGGCTGTTAGTATGCGTACGGCGGTTCCGAGTCAATGACTGCTATCGTTCAGCTGGTGAGGCATTCGTTGCTCATTGTCTTCACTGCGTCACTCAGTATTTGTCTACCTCACCTCTCCAGTGTCCTTATTGATCTGCGATGTATGTAGATCACATTTAAACGAAAGGACGCGGTAACCACCAATTGATTGTTGCTCTCAGCGTTAACGCACGATCCGCGCTGTTTTCCTTACTCTTAGGCGAAGCCACGAGTGAGTTTGTTTCGATCTTGGTTCACTTCTTGCTGATTATTAGAAGGCTACTTGTACCCAGTGCTCATCGACTGAGAGCATTACAGGCTTCTTACCCCCGCCGAAGGCTGACTACATCAGTACAATACTAACTGTCAACAGGTCGGCGCGTCCGACACCGGGCCCTCTCTTATCTTGAGGAGCGACAGTAAATGCGCCTCTAGCTCTATGGTCGTATCCATCTTGTCTGGGCACTTCTTTGTAGGAATGGGCCACCACGAAATTCGGCCTATGTTCAAACACATCGGCAGCCACCGAGTCCTGTGTTTCGCCTGCCATCCGAACTATTGCACTACATATTGCAAATCCTGTTCGAGATACACCTTCAAGCAGCGGCAAAAATGATGTTGGAACGATCATAACTACATCCGAGCGATCAACAGCTTGTCGAGGCTATCTTCCATTGCATTTCTTGTTATGAACGACGCAATTTAGACGCAATTTAGAAGATGCTTTGACAACAACAACATATTCTCGGAGCCTGTCGCAGGCTCGGGGGTTATATACGTGCGTCGCTCTTTTCGTGCACACGACCCGGCTTGTCCGTCATTGAGTATCGAGTCAGGTCATCACAAGTTCGTATAGCCTCCATCTTCATTTTCGGCTCTCGCTGACCTAGATGACTGAACCGTGACTACACCAGGAAGGCTGGAAACTCTCGACGCCAAAGCATCAACTAAGCCAGATTTATTTTTCTCGCGCGCTCGCTAAGCGCCTTCTGTGTACTCATTCGGAATAAGATCTAGCCTGTCGCGGCCTTCTGTCTCTGTTGTGCTGGGTTCTTACGTCCCTCTTCCTAAGCAAGGCTTGGCTTCAGAATGTATTTTTATGCAACGCACGCAGCTGACTCGCTCTCTAGTGGCAAATTTGGTCCCATCCTTCACCCCATACTGTCGACGGCAGTTTTGAACATATCTGTTCTTCAGAGCATGGCGAACTGGTCACAGAGAAGTGACACTCTACCTTATGGTCTTTGTCTACGCTGACGCCCGCGACCCTGCTATCGATCATGTTCGCGCACCCGAGGTTGATGCCGCTGTTATACTTGGCTTCCGATCTGCCTTCTGTTCATCAGCATCGTTGCGCAGCAAGATGAACTATCATCTCTTTTTCGAGGTCTGCATGTGGGAGATAATCCAGGTATCAAAATCTGGGAACCGCGGAGATCATGAAACGATCGCACGGCGCCAGAAGACCTGCAGAGCAATTGTCCCGGGATTCCATGTGCTCGCGAGATCTTCCATGCCATCGCACAGGTTTTTCCGTGTTGGTAGTCTGGACCCTTCGCTCTGGTGTCCAAGGAGGAAGGCTAATCTCAAGAAAAGTCGGGCAAGCATACTACTAGTACATAGCCCTGCATTTCTGGGCGGATTTTCAAGTTCTTCCCAGGCCCCGGCGCTCAGATACATAGTGCAGAGAATCTAGAATGGCAAGAATCATGATTAACTGCTCGGTGCCAGAAGTTAAATAGAATGTGATTCCGTTCTCCAACCTCGAATCTGTGACATTCTCAGCAACAGCAGCGTAAGTATGCTTGGCTTCTCAATCCGTCTTTTGAAGGAACCTACAGGTTAGTGTCGACCGTATCTCTTCCTTAGTACGTCCGGGTGCTGATAACCTCATCTAGTTATCCAGATCGATGAGGCCGTGTCGCTCTGCCTCCGGGCATACGAAGGTGGTCAGTCCGACACTCCAATGAATAGTTGATGCTCTCGCTGATATCTCGTTAATGAAGATGAGGGTCTGGAGTGTCTTGTCTGTGGCGATATGAGCCTCGCGGAGCCTTTGTTTCGTGCTATGGTTCGCGCCACTGCCCTCGAAGGGGAATTTTACGTCGCAGTCAACGACTCAGAGAAGATACTGGGTCTTGGACTTTGGTTCGGACCAGGCAAGGACTTGTTCTCTACGTAAGTTGGTACCAATTTGTCCGCGAGCAATCCTTTCATGTGGTAATGCCAGTGAGCAGCAACGCAACTTGGGATTCAATGATTTCCTTGGGCGTCTGTCACCGGAGGCCCAGACATGGTGGACGCAGACGGTATGTGGAGTTTCTCTTCGTCCCAGAGAAATAGAAGCCTTGATCACGTCTTGGCATAGTATCCAGCGAAGATGGGCGAATTCTTGTCATATCATCTCGGACCCCAGGTAAGCTAGCCTTTCACTTGATATGCTTCGAACTGGCTTATCGGCTATAGGGCAAATCAAACTCCTACTATTTGAACTGCCTTGCAACCGATCCCACTTTTCAACGGAGAGGTGTCGCCACCCAGATCGTGGAGACGGTCTTTCAAAAGGTCCGCCTTCTGCAATTAATCATATCAGAGCATTGACATTAGACCATATGTAGGCCATTGCTATTGAAAACCGACTGGTCCTCATCGCGACGAATGCAAAGACTGTATGTCTCGATTGTGGTGTTGGCATGCGATACAAAGCTGATCACAAGTGCAGGTACTTATATACGAGAGCATGGGTTTCCAGAATAAAGGCCATGTCAGCATGGACGCTCCTACGAGTTTTGTAACGTGCACGCTACTCACCAGAGACGTGCGAAACAAGTAGACAATAATATAAACAACTGCTGCCGGTGTACGTCCCCTGAGAGCGATCCTCAATCGAAACATCAAGCAGTAATGGATATGCGACCCATTCAATTTTCGACTACGTTAACGCCCGCAACGTCGCCATCGACCATGTTCGCGCGCTCTTGGTCGATGCCGCTAAATGCCAACGAAATCTTCTGATCGGATGCAGAAACGTGAGTTCTTTCTCGTTGCTTGGTTCGTGTCGTTGAAATCTGGCATGGCAGAGTCAACCCGAGCAGCAGGCCCGACAAGCCGCCTTCGGCGGACGTCTCACAGGTCATCGGCACCCTATATACCGGGTTCAAGTACGAGCTCCCTGCTTCTGGTACGTGGCTTACATTGGCTTGAATATTGTCCTGGTTCGCTCTATCGTCGAGGCCAACTCGGAGTGCTCCAAGTCCAGATCCCACTCCACTGTGTAAGCACTTCCTTCCGCCACCTTGGACTCATATTTTGGACACGAGATCCTTCACAAGCTTGTCCTGAATGCCATGTGATTGGAAACCCGTGATGTCAGTGACCATCACATCGGTTTTGGGTATCAGTGGAGGTATTGGTGCTGAGGGAGCCAGGTGCCCTTTGCCGTTCTGAACCACAATGCAGACATGCAGATCGAGATCGCCAGGGGTTTCTCGGGCGTTCTGACGTTCGCGACCAGGACTTCGATTGCTATCAACCATACTCAGTATCAAATTGAGAAGAGCGACATATGGACAGTGAGAAAGAGGGTGGTCTACAGAAGCACTTGTCCGACTTGCTGACGATTCTTGGTAGTTAGATTGATCTGCTTGATTCTGTACTAAATATATGTATGAACCAGTTGCTGCACTTCAGTAGAGGATCAGTTTGAGTGTATGCTTCAACGGCGGTAGTTACTTACGATAGTTTACTCGTCTCGCGAATCTTTTGTGAGCAGCGTGCATGTCACAGGGCCTGTAAGAGCCTCCAAACTGAAATGGGCTTCATTTCGCCAACCCATGCTCTCGTATATAAGCACCTACACTCGCTATCAGCGTCGCATCCCATCTCAACACTGGAAAAAGACGTACATTCTTTTCCGTCGTTGTGATGAGGGCTAACCGGTTGTCTTCAGCGATGGCCTGGAAATTACCCAGGATGAGTTGTTGTCTGTGATCAATAGAGGAGGACGACCTGCTGAAAAACCGTGTCTATGATCTTCGTCGCGATGCCCTTTCTCTGAAAGGGAGGATCGGTGGCAAGGACACTCAGAATGTAGGAGTTCAACGTGCCCTGTGGTTGATAAGCCATCTCGAAAGATATCATGTACAGGATGGCTTACCTCAGGTCCGAGATGACATGACAAGAACTCGCCCATCTTTACACGATACTATTCAAGACCAGATCGAAACCTTGACGTCTCACCAAGAATGGACTTCACGTACAGTTTGCGTCCACCATGTTTGAGCCTCCGGGGACAGGCGCCCAAAGAAATCGTTGAATCCTACCTTACGCTGTTCCTCACTAGCATTACCGAGTGAAAAGGCTGCTCCCAAACTAACGGGAAAAAATTTACGTGGCGAACATGCCCTCGCTAGGTCCAAACCAAAGCCCGAGGCCTAGTATCTTCTCCATGTCATCGACAGCGACATAGAATTCCCCACCAACGGCGGTGGCGCGAACCATTGCGCGGAATAGCGGCCCCAGAAGACTCATGTCGCCACCGACCAGAGATTCCAAACTGTCGTCTTGGTTAAGAAGAAGTCAGAATGAGCATCAACGGCATATCAGTACCGAACTGACCATCCTTGAATGCGCGCAGGCAGATGGACACGGCTTCATCGACTTGGATGGCTGAGACGGGATCGTCAGTTAAATCAAAGACACAGCAAGAATGAAATGTGAAACACAAGCCTGTGGGATTTTTCAGCAGGCGGACTGAATAGTTCAGCATACTGAAGGAAGTTCACACACTTGAGGCCGGAGAAGGGACTGTGCTGGAGATGGTGCTTACGTTCTATTTAACCGCCGGCCGCCCATTGTCCATTCCCAGACATCTGCGAACCTGCAGAGCGCTAGGATTCTAGGATAATCAGATCCCGAAGCCGAGAACCTGTGACGATAAGTATGGAAGATTCAGCGAGCACGTGGAGTCCCCATACAGTTGTCAGCCAGACGAGACGCGTCGCCTTCTGAAAATCTGACGCCCTGGAGGTAATTTGATGATCTCCGTGGCTCCCAGCCTCCTATAGAAACGCCAGCACGGTGGTTAAGATTCGTAAAGGAAAGACACCGCATATACATGTATCGATGCTTGAGGACGAATGTCGGGGGCGGGATCGTATGGCCATCGTAGTCCTTGTACATGCCATTAGGTTATAAAGCAAAGGAACGGAAGGAGTGGACGGAGTTGGGATTGTGGATGATGTCCGCATGATGCACCCGATCCGACAACATGAGCCCAATTCGCATCATGCCGAATCAGAACATCAACCTATGCAAGCATAACCGCCGCTCACAGCAGGTAGCTCCAGTACCTGCGTCTAAAACATAATGCCCGATGCTCCATCTGGAACGAGATCATCAGCAACTTTCGAAGAAGACAGACATTGAGACAACACGTACACCTGCCCATTATCCATCCCAAAGACTTTGGCACATGCAAAAAAAATCACCCGATACGTAAAGCCGATCCAGCTGGGCCAAAAGCAGTGGAGTTGACGAGATGTACAAGAAGGACACGTGTGCATCAGCGCGTCCTGCTCCAATTCGTGCAGCCCTGCCGCAGCGTGTGCGCCCTGGCACTGCAGCTAGTGCTCGGACCTGCATGCGAGAGAAAGGCACAGGAGAGAAGCGCCGGGTCGGACTGGGAGTAGACAAGAAGGTCGTGCAAGGGCATCGTCTCGCTTGCAGGGAATGTTAAGCAAACGGAGACGCGTTGTGCGTGGGGAAGGCAGTACCAGAGAAAAATGTCTGTGTCAACCAGCCATCGGACTCGAAGACATCGTAGGGTGCATTTTGGTTTCGAAACAGACACTGTGGAGGGACAAAGCAGGTCGAGATTTTGCGCAGGAGCAGCTCGTAGTTTTTCATGTGCTCGAACTGCTGGAAATGGAGAATACGAGATCCAGATGCGCACTTTTTTGCCATGTTTGACCGCGTCGACATTACGATGGAGGTTAAAACACGGTCATCGGGTGCTGGCGGCACAGTTACTGTAGTAAGTACGTGGACGGCGCAGCGCACGACGAAGTCCGGAATCATACCCTATCAAGAAATCGGCGTCAGCTTAGTCTACACATTCAATATAGAACCAGTGACTTACCTTGTACAGGAAGAAGTAGCACCAC
The DNA here is from genome assembly GCA_004681135.1 of Hericium alpestre. Classification (NCBI taxonomy): domain Eukaryota; kingdom Fungi; phylum Basidiomycota; class Agaricomycetes; order Russulales; family Hericiaceae; genus Hericium; species Hericium alpestre. The sequence goes on along the minus strand of SFCI01000049.1, from coordinate 5,827 downwards.
TGCGGGACGCAATCCAGCATGCTAAGCATTCTGGTGCGCACCGAGACATGAGATGGTGGTTGAACGGAGGATTATTTTCATAACTTGTGTTGACATTGTAGGATAGATTATAAGAGCACGTTCAGATGTAATACATAGTAGGTTCGATTAGACAGCGAGCTTCCCTGGCGCACAGCGTATGGTTGAGCGACATGGCTGGTCTCCGTAGCGGGTGCGCGCCAGTTCCAGGATGGTGGAGTGCCCGGGGGTCGGAGGCCGGGTTCGGGGTACCCGGACTGCAGCGCTCCTTCCGAGTCCGACTCGTCTTCTTCATACAGTGACACGTTAACGTTGTTGCTCAAGACGGTGTAGATATCTACAAGACATCTAAGACAAGAAGCTACATTAAGAGTATCCCAAAGCATGCCAACCGGCACAAACGTCTCCCACGCTGCTTGTTCTTTTCGACTGTCATGTCGCGTCTTCTCCAGCTATTTTCCCGTAGGGCTGTACCTCGCCCTCGTCTCATGTCGACCTCTGTCCCTACGATCCTAGATGCATCCGAACGTATCGAGGAGGAGACATTCCGTTGGTATACGCCGACACGCTTCTACCCCGTCAAGTTAAGGGATGTTTTCCAATCCCGTTACGAGGTTCTCTCGAAACTGGGTTATGGATCGTGCAGCACTGCGTGGCTCTGTCGTGATCTGCGGTAAGCCATTCGTTCTTGATCGCGCAGCTTTAATTGATAATGCCATGCCTACAGTAAACCGAAGTATGTTGCAGTGAAAGTCTGCATTTCAAACTACCCGAGCGTCGAACGCGAGCGTGCGGCATACGAGCACATTCGCAAGATCATCTCATCGCAGCCCGTAGGAGCTGATGTGGTGCGCACCTCCATCGACGAGTTCGAACTGAGTGGCGCGGAGGGCCCTCATCATTGTTTTGTCTTCGAGCCGCTCACTCTCGACCTCGTTCATACACGAGAGGTACTAGGCGACCTATTTGATGAATCGGTCTTCAAAGTCATTACTGTTCATGTTCTTCGCGCACTCGATTTTCTGCATACCAAGGCTCGAATGGTGCATGGAGGTGCGTCTGCCGACACGCTGCGTTTATGCCCGCCTGAATGTGGATCTAGATATACGTGCCGAGAACTTTTTTCTTCGCGGTACAGACGATGCGCCTTGTCGTTCTCTCGAGGCCATGGAGCGAGAAGATCCTTCTCCTCGGAAGGTGGATGGTGACCGTGTCATCTATACCAATCATAGGCAGATCGGGTATACGGATCCTCGCAAGTATGGAGTACCTGTTCTGTGTGACTTTGGCGAGGCCTACTTCGGAAAAGAGACTTATGAAGTTGAGATACAGCCTTTCCATTACCGAGCGCCAGAGGTTATCCTCGCTATCCCGTGGGGCGTGTCTGCGGACATCTGGAACGTCGGGCTCATGGTACGTAACTACGTCTTCACGCGTATATCGCACCGGTCATCTCACATTCCACGCATGCACCAACAGCTGTGGGAGCTCTTCCAGCGCCAGCCTCTCATGACAGCGTCAGACACTGATGGTAGCCGGCCTAATGTGCTCAACCACCTCGCTGAGATGATCGCTCTGATGGGTCTACCTCCGACAACCTTCCTCCATCGTTCACCGGCCGACGTCCGGGGGGAGGTATTCGACGAAGACGGGCAGTGGCTACTGCACAAATCAAACCCCATACCTCGCCTGAGCCTCGATCAGTCGGAGATCGCCCTGAAGGGTGTCGGTCGCGACAACACGGGCTTCCTGCGGTTCATGCAGCGTATTCTTCAATGGGAGCCAGAGAAGAGGCCGACGGCTGCCGAGCTGCTGAAGGATCCGTGGTTGGCTGGTGTGAAAGTGTCGTCGAGGCTATTTCCGCAAGAAAGGGCACTTGTGCATACTCATGTTGAGCGCACATAATGCTGCCATCTCTGACGGATCTCGAGTTATTCCAATGCTGATACTGAAGGCCGATTGCGTCAGCCTCGGCGATACGCGTCTTGCCTGCTTTCGGCGCTGGCCAGCTCGCACACGTGCAGGGGCTGAGGATCTGGGCCGTGGACCCTTACATGTCATGATCAATGCCCATCGACTAATCACAGCGTTTCAGGTGCATGCACAATGTCCGTGCAGTCGTCGTGATGTTAAATAACCACTATAAGACCGTCGGGCTCTCCGAAAATGAGTCACTACTTGAAATGACAGTCGGAATCGAAACACAGCAGGTTCAACCAAGGTTCAACCGGTGGTGAGTGATTCCTTGTGTGATGCGCCACCCGATCTTTGTCTGACTTCACTAGCGTGTTCTTTGGCTAGTCGTGTCCTGTAATGCACATCTACACAAAGAGACATGACGACGAATTGAATGTCTTTCTTTCCTTCGATGTCAATGCAGCCGCATTGTGCTTTTGGTGGCTTTGTAGCCGCCAGATGGATTGTTTCGATATCTTCACCTCGATCATAATCACTTCTTTGATATCAGGACGACTTATACTCGGTCCTCTCTGAGGGCAATGCAGACTTCTTAGCCCGTAACCCGACTGTCGCTACAATGCTATCGACCGACGAGTCGATACAACCCACACCCTGTCTTGTCTTGGAGCGGCGACAGTAAGCATGCCTTCATTTCCATCTTTGTATCTACCTTAGCTGATGTGCTTTCGTCCTGTAGGGATGAGCCACTACCAGGCACGATTCACGTTCAAACACGCCCACAGCCACCGAGTCCCGTATTCCATCTGCCACCTGAACTATTCCGCTACATATTCCGCATCCTATTCGACATGCACTTGCAAGCCATCACAGCATGGCGTCGAACAAATAATCTCCAAATCAACAAAGAAACGCTGCCGCAGCCATGGAGGCTGCCCCAAGCCCAACACCCCTGGACTATTACTTTGCAGGTCTGCCGCCTATGGCGTTGGGTAGCGATGGACTACGGTGGCCTATGGACAGATATCACATCCCGGTGGCCAGCTCCACTTCGTGTCGTCCTTCCGTCCATCGAACATATCTCGGTCATCGACGAAGCCATTTGCATGAGCAAGTACTTGTCGTACTTTCCGCTCTCATCCCATATCCGCTACCGCTTCACTATGTTCGACGAAAACAGCCCTCCAATTGCAAATCATATCAGGTACCTGGCGGTTCTGTACCTCATGTCGCAGGTATCAACTCTCATCGGCGGGCCCATCGCTTATCTTGTGTTTGCGGACGATATTATGGCCAACTGCAAACCCTTCCGCAGACTTGAATTAGATGCAAGGATAAGGATTGATCACAACTCTCAGGCTTATTTCTGCCCCCCACCGTTGCTGAACTTGATCTTCGACTGTGTCAGCCACAGCGATGCGTATCTTCCCTGCTTTGAGACGGTGTTGAATGGTCTCGGCGGACAGCTCTCACATGTGAATATGATGTGGCTCATGGACATGGACGCGTACATGTGCATCGACTGGTCGCGGCTGCTTGCGCGTATGCGCGCCCTGCGCAAAGTGATATTATCGACGGACTATCCCGACCCCATCGTCGAGCTGATGGGTTCTGTGGCGGCAGAGCATTGCGACGAGCGGACGGGCATCATGGAGCGCGAGGTGTACCTGCCGGCCTTGGAGCAGCAGGGACGAGGAACTGATCGAATCAGTGGCCCACTCGCTTGAAAGGCGTATGGACTTAGGCTCGCGGTTGCCTATGCTGACTATGCATATAGAGGGCGACGCCCTCCAGTCCGGTGACGAGGTGCTTCTGTCGCGGGTTGTATCCGAGCTCGTCTCCGAAGACGAAACATAACAGGTGAAACGCGAGTCCAAATCGAAGATGGAGCCTTCGACGAGCGCGTTAGGAGCACGAGTTGAGGGATAGGTTGAGAGCATCGGGCGATACAATATGGAATATAATATACTTGAAGGATCAACAAATGGACTAGTATGCATTGCTTCGATCCGCGGTGAGTGATTCGCATCACCGAATCCTTGTCTGACTTCACTGGCATGTTCTTTGGCGGATCATGTCCCGTAATGTAAATCTAGACAAAGAGATATGACGACGAACTAAAGGTGTTTCTTTCCTTTGATGTCAATGCGGCAGCCTCGTGCCTTTTGGTGGCTTTGTATCCTTTCTACGCTTCACCTCTCGATGAAATCACTTGTTTTACAGCAGAACCATATAAATCCGGTCCTCATCTCTGAGGGCAATGCAGACTCCCTAGCCTGCAACCTGACTGTGTCGTTTTTGATGTTACCCACCGACGAGTCCACACAACCCACACCCTGTCTTGCCTTGGAGAGGCGACAGTAAGCATACCTCCATTTCCATCTTCGTATCTACCTTAGCTGATGTGCGTTCGTCCTGTAGGGATGAGCCACTACCAGGCACGAGTCATGTTCAAACATGTCCGAGTCCCATATTCCGTCTGCCACCTGAACTATTATCTTACATATTCCGCATTCTGTTCGACATGCACCTGCAAGCAATCACAGCTTGGCGTCGGAAACATGAATGGGACATCAGCCTGGAAAAGCTACCACGACCATGGACACTGCCCAAAGTCCAACACCCTTGGATCATTACTTTACAGGTTTGTCGTCTATGGCGTTGGGCCGCGATGGACTACGGCGGCTTATGGGCAGACGTCACGTCCCGGTGGCTGTCTCCAACTCGTATTGCGCTTCCGTCCATCGAACATATCTCGGTTATCGATGAAGTCCTCTGCATGAGCAACTATCTGTCACGCTTCTCGCATTCGCATTCATCCAATGTCCACTATCGCTTCACTATGTTCGATGAAAACAGCCCGCCGATTTTAAATCATATCAGACATCTGGCGGTGCTGGACCTTATGTCGCAGGTGTCAAGTCTCATCGGCGGGCCCTTGGCTTATCTCGTGTTTGCGGACAACGTCTCCAACGACGGACCCTGCCGCAAGCTCGAGTTGGATGCAAACGTCGCCCCCATTTCCGACGACCCTTCTGCCCTCCCAGTGATGACATTGATCTTCGACTGCATCAGCGGCGATGATGCGCATCTTTCATGTTTTCAGGTGATCTTGGACGGTCTCGGCGGCCAGCTCACGCATGTGGAGAAGATGATGCTCCTGGACATGGATCCGTACATGGCCATCGACTGGTCGCGACCGCTTGCTCGCCTGCGCAACCTCCGTGACCTCACGTTATCGGCAGATGACCCCAATCCCATTGTGGAGCTGATGGGCTCCGTCATGGCGGAGCATCGCAATGAGCGAACGGGCATCACAAAGCGTGAGGTGTACCTCCAGGCCTTGGAGCACCTCAAGTTCTCATTGCTGGGCAGGGACGAGGAGTTGTTCGAATTGGTGGCCCGCTCTCTCTCTCGGCGAATGGGCTTGGGCTCACGGCTGCCCGTGCTGACTATGCATATGGTGGACGACCCCCTCCAGCCCCATGACGAGAGGCTTCTGTCGCAGGTCGTATCCTCGCTCGTCTCCGAAAACGAAACATAACAGGTGAAACGCGAGTTCAAATCGAAGATGGTGCCTTGGACGAGCGCGTTAGGAGCACGAGTTGAGGGATAGGTTGAGAGCATCGAGCGATACAATATGGAATATAATATACTTGAAGGATCAACAAATGGATTAGTATGCATTGCTTCTCGGTGTATTGTATACACAGCACAATATAGTGAATTACTGAGATGGCATCCTAGACCACTGGGCGAGAAGGTAGCCAAAACAAATAGACTCGGCTAATCGTCTATTGCCAGAACCGTGGATTGAACACGGGACCTCCAGAAACCCAAATGACTTCAGTCTGTTGCTCTCCCAGCTGAGCTATTCCGGCAGTAACAACTA
>SFCI01000489.1:0-20280 GCA_004681135.1 Hericium alpestre | reverse complement strand
ATGGTAGACAGCCGAAAGCTTCGGGCTCGCCAGATATACTGGACCTCCGCTGGGAAGGTCAAGGCGTAGTCGTAGTAAAGTAAAGCTGCCAATAAATGTCAACAATGAGCGTGAACAAGCGAACGTGGACAAGTATACCAATGCTGGACCATTGGACAGCAAACTGAAGGTAGCTAGAAGCATGTTAGTCATGCAAAGGAATCGCAAAGCAAGGAACGCCTACTGGTTCTCAGCTTTGGCCGCAGCTTTGTTCAGCATGTTCAGCGAGGTGAGACGGTGTCAATTGGCGGCCAGAGTGGGCCAAGGTTGACTTGTCGATCCTCCACAGAGAAAGCATGCATAAGTACGGACATGAAATATCTGGATAGGCAGGCACGTCGGGCAGAGTTCCCATGGATTGTCAGGAGAAAGACATTGCGCGCACATCTGAACAGTCAACGCCAAGGGAAGACAGATGATCTGCATTGCTGGTCACATGCAGGCTCCGTTTTGAGCAGTCAACCTGTTTGCGTTGAACTTCATCGCGCACGTTTCGATGTTCTCGGAAACGATCGCCACAAAGATAGACCCGCATCTGATATCGGAGGACGACTGTCAGGTGGATCGTGGCTTGAGCGGCCAAGGTGAGCAATAGAAGACGAAGGAAAGGAACCACGGTACTTACAAGGTAAACGAAGCCGGCATTTCTCAGCCCTTTCGACATTCTCACATGGTGACTTCCTGATCCTCACAAGTGCCTCAGGCAAGAACAAGAAATTTTTGACTTTGCGGCAATTGGGAGACCTCTGTTGAGGAGGCCCGTGTGATGCAGAGAACTGAAGGAGTCGACAGATCAATATCAAAGGGCTAGTTAAACACGACGAAGGAGAAGCCTGATAAGTATACTCGCTGGACACACCGTAACGAGAAACCTAGCTCCTAGCCGACGCGGTCGAGTCAATTGAGTAAAGAATGTCAGCGACACGGTAGTGGGCATTGCCGCGAAGACGGCCACAGGAGTTATATGATAGTTAAAGACTCCAGACAGTCCGTTCTATGACTTACGAGCTCCTGCGGCATGAAGTTCATGCAAACTGCTTGGCCGCAAGGCATGCCCACACAGCAATGCGGAATTATACTACAAACAGGGTTTAGCACGCCGAAAAAAAAAACTTGAACACAATATTTACTGACCTACGAGCATTCCAATCACTTTCTCTGGTGACGGTGCAGGACGATACGCGCGGTTATCGATACGGCATGCCAGTTCCCACCAAGCCTGGGCCGGCGCTTACAGACAATTGTCGGAGGGCGGTCGGGCGCTTATACCCAGTACACGCGCTCACAAGTTGCTCACAAACGCTCACTGTCTGACTCTCAACAACTGTCTTCTTTCTTTGCGATTCACGGAACATGTCCACCAGCCAGAAGAACGAACGCATAGGGATTATATGGAACTATTGGCACGTATGTAGCGCCATGAAAACATCACCGTGGCTGAATGAGGACCTGCTACGGTCTAACTGTCGATATCAGGTCCATGTGACGGCGGCATCTACATGCGGAAAGAAAAGGTATGTGCCTCAATGCAGAAGATTCGCTCGAACTGTGCTGATAAGTGAAGTCTTCATAAGGTCACGATGAATTGCAGGGCGTCAGTGGGCTTGGGCGAACCTCCCCTGATGTGACGCCCCAGCTACAGTAACTCGAAACTCGTCCTGTCCATCATTAGTTATAGATAGTCAGGCCTTCAGTTTGATTGAATGGTCTGCAACTTCAACGACTGCGAGACTGTTGCTTGCCTTCATCGTCGTGTCTATCACCGACATACACGAGCTATCTATAGAATCGGAGGCAAGGCGGTTCTATGGACTCCACTGGAACCCTTGTGATGTTCTACTGAACGTCAAAAGGTTCCGCAAACGCTATAGCAATTGGGGCGCAAACTATGATTCTGACCTTATAATGTCGGAAAGGAGGCCGTCAATGTGTCTGGACTTCGCAGATCCTCTGGTTGTAGCTGCGTCACCTGCGTCATTATATAAAACTCTAAAGTGTTTCCAGATAACTGGCTGACTTGCGGCTTCTATTGCGTTAGGGCAGATCCTCCATTTATCGTCATGTCTCAACCATCATCATCCTTGCTTGGAAGTGCACTGCTAGGTGCAGGCGTTGTAGTTGTCGGCGTCTGGCTCTTCGGTTGGGTGTCCTTACTCCGCCGTCCGGCGCCTCTTCCACCTGGGCCAAGAGGTTGGCCGTTTATTGGCAACATTCTCGACATGCCTCGGTCGCGAGCACACGAAATCTACATGGAATGGGAGAAAAGATGGGGTACGCAAATAATTTTATCCCTCTGTGGCCCTCTTTTAATCTCGAGAACAGGTAGTATCATCCATGTCAAATTGTTCGGACAATCGACCATTATCGTCAACTCGTTCGAAGCTGCGACAAACATGCTGGACAAGAAGAGTGCGATCTACTCGGACCGACCAGAGCTCCCAGTGGCAAATGAGATCGTCGGTCTGAAGGATAATATAGTCAGCTATCCCAGCGGAAGCCGACATCGCGAGGCGCGAGCCATGATGCATCGTCTCATCGGTACTCGGGCGAACATGGAACAATTTCATTCATCGATCGAGGCAGAGATGCACCGCTTATTGAGTCGGATCCTCGAAAGACCGGGTTCAGATGAATTACAAAAACATATTCGTCTGTGCGTCATCATATTACTTTATTCTGCGTTGCTTCAATATAATTGACCTATTGCAGGACTGTCGGTGCCACCATCATGATGATTGCTCATGGCTACCGCGTGAAGGAGGAAAACGATCCCTACATCCGTTTGGCAGATGTATGGAATAGAGGCTTTGCGGAGATCATCGAGCCCGGCGCCTTCTGGGCGGATACGTTTCCCCTCTGTAAGTTCAAGCGAAACGCAAAGATGAGTTTACATTAATTTGTCTTCAAGTGTTACGCATACCCGATTGGTTCCCTGGGACGTCGTGGAAGGACCGAGCGAAGGCTATTTCTGTTAATTATTCGACTATGGTCGATGTCCCTCATCGATTCGTCAAGGAACAAATGGTAACTGCAGCTATTGACCATTGTCACCGCACTCTTATCTTACTACATGCTCAGGAAAGAGGAACTGCTGTGTCATCCTTTACGTCTGCCCATTTGGAACAAGAAGGCCTTTCTCCTGAAAGGGAAAAGTTGATTAAATTCACGGCTGCTGCTATCATGGGCGGTGAGTAACTATTACATACATGACTCGCTAACCCACTAACTTTATTACTAGGCGGTGCGGATTCGGTGCGTTCCAGCTTGAGGGACCCGCGGGACTCTCTTCTGACGAAGATCATGGTCCACAGACGGTCGCCGCCATCTCTGCATCTTTCTTAGCAATGACGCTCTACCCAGATGTGCAGCATAAGGCTCAGGCGGAATTGGACGCCGTTGTAGGCAATGATCGGCTCCCCACATTTCGGGATCGCGAGCGTCTTCCTTACCTTGATGCGCTCGTCAAGGAAGTCCTGCGCTGGAATCCAGTTGAACCACAGGGTGCGTGAGTTGCATTGACCAATGGCATAGCTGTTCAGCTTCGACTTCAGGCATTGCACATTCTGTCACCGAGGACGACATTCAGGACGGATACTTCATTCCCAAGGGTGCTGTCATCGTACCCAATATCTGGTGTGTTCTAAAATGTTCATTTGATTAGGATCGAACATAAAGACCATAGCATAGGAGATTTTCTCGCGATGAGGAAAGGTACAAGAACGCGACGGAGTTCATTCCAGAGAGATTCATCGCTGGTGATTCGAAGGAAGCCGAACCTGATCCGCTCGGATTTGTCTTTGGCTTTGGGCGCCGGTGAGCCATCCTGACTACGATAATGTAATTGCGCTGAGATCTTGAATGTATAGGATCTGTCCCGGTATGATATACAAACCAGTCATGCCCTCATAAAACTGATTATTTACGACAGGCGTGCAAATGGCAAATGCACAATTATTTATGGCTTGTGCCATGTCGTTGTCCGTGTTTGACGTCTTAAAGGTCGTTCAGGATGGTAAAACTGTCGAGCCCCTTCACGAGTTCATAGATGGCATTATCAGGTCTGTTTTTCCTAATTCGAGCCATAAGCTGACAGTGTAATTGATATTTTATTTAGGCATCCAAAGACATATGAATGCCGCATAGTACCACGCTCCGAGAAGGCGAAATCTCTCATCAACCAAGCTCAATTCGCAGAGTAGGCGACTTTCGTCTGGCCATGCCACTCTACTGTATGGGGCTACATCCAAATTCTTTACTTGCCGAGGCTGCCTGCTTTACTCTCAGGTGCTCTCTACAATACCCTCCGTCATACGGGTGTCTGCGAAGCGCGGATACATCATCGTGGCTGACCATGGAGCTGATCTCGCCATCTGTGAAACATCTCTGAGCTTCGTCTGTATATCTCCACTCTACTAGCAAAGATGCGTGCGATACGGTGGTCTATGTTTTGTCGATGATGGCGCTATCAGTATCTAAACTTACGGCAGAAGTGATAACATGGACTCAGCAGTCGCGTGACGCCGCCATGAGCAAGCATGAGATCCAGCTGCTGTCAGCTCTAGTTGTCGAATTATCTTCGGCACTTCGCATACTTTCCAAGGTGTGCACTTCAACATGTAAGCTCTTTTCTGTTATAAAATACTGGCCAATAGTCAAGACTGCATGGTTCAGGTACAGAGCGGCGTATTGCGTTCCACCAGACGCGCACACCAAATCGGACGGCATCATTTCCCATCATCATGGCACCTATCGCGGACATATGGTAACTGTCTATGGAATCAGCCCCTCCATTGGAACCCTTGTGACCTTCGATTGAGGGGGCGCAAGGAACCACCCCGACTTCATAGCGTCAACCGAAGGAAGTCGCGGTACCAAGATAGGCCTCTTCTGCTCCCGGCTGCTGGGAGCCTAGGTGTTCTTAACTGAGAACTACTATTACAGCGATATCCCGAGATACCTCCTACCTCACAACTCGACTTCTTCAGCTGCGGATGGCCGCAACACTGCAGATTCTTCCACCCAACATTATGTCTCGACTGTTATCAGTCTCGTCTGAAAGTGCACTGCTAGGTGCTGGCGTCGTAGTCATTGGTCTCTGGCTCATTCATAGAGTGTCTTCATCCCGGCGGTCGGCGCTCTTCCACCCGGGCCAAGAGGGTGGCCATTTATCGGAAACATTTTCGACATGCCATCGACGCGTGCACACGAAGTATATATGGAATGGGAGAAGAAATGGGGTGCGTTAGACAGTCACTTTCTCCTTGACCCTTCTTAATCTCAGGCACTAGGCGGTATCATCCATGTCAAGTTGTTCGGACAGTCGACGATCATTGTGAATTCATTCGAAACCGCGACGAATATGCTAGACAAGAAAAGTATTATCTACTCTGACCGGCCAATTCTACCGGTGGCGGGTGAGATGGTCGGCCTCAAGAACCGTATCATCAGCTATCCCAACGGCAGCCGTCTGCGGGACGCGCGAGGCATGCTGCACCGTCACATCGGCACGCGAGCTAGTATGAAGCAATTCCACACGTCAATCGAGGCGGAGATGCACCGTCTGTTGAGGCGGATTGTCGAAAGGCCAAATCCAGATGACTTGCAAAAGCACATTCGTTTGTGAGTTCTCGCTTCTCAGCTTGTGTTCCCTTGAGACCAAGTGTTGAATTGTTACAGGACTGTCGGCGCCACGATCATGATGATCGCTCACGGTTACCGCGTCAAGGAGAAAGACGATCCTTACATCGAGATAGCAGAGGTATGGAACCGAGGCTTTGCGGAGATCATCGCGCCAGGTGCCTTTTGGGCAGACACATTTCCGATCTGTAAGTTAGAACGATGTGCAGGATGCGCAGCACAAGGATGAACTGCAATTAAACTTCATTTCAGTGCTATATGTGCCCGATTGGTTCCCTGGCACATCGTGGAAGGAACGAGTTAGGGCGATTGCCATCGCTCACTCGAATCTGGTCGATGTCCCACATCAATTCGTCAAGGACCAAATGGTTAGTCTAAAGGCTGCTGCTATTTGTTATCTTGAGATCTTATATCGTTATCAGGAAAGAGGAACTGTCATACCCTCCTTCACGTCCGCAAACTTAGATAAAAAAGACATATCTGCCGACAGGGAAACACAGATCAAATACACGGCGGCTGCTATTATGGGCGGTAAGCAGCTGTAAAATGCGTAACTCAGCAGTCTGCTAATTCCGACTTTAGCTGGTGGTGATACAGTGCGTTGGGGTTTATGGTCCTCGCAGCGTGTCATTCTGACAAGTCCACAGACAGTTGGCGCCGTCTCTGCATTCTTCTTAGCGATGACACTCTACCCAGACATGCAGCGCAGGGCACAGGCAGAATTGGACGCTGTTATAGGTAGCGATCGGCTCCCCTCATTCCAGGACCGCGAGCGCCTCCCGTATCTTGAAGCCCTGGTCAAGGAAGTCCTGCGCTGGAACCCGGTTTTACCACAGGGTGCGTGTGTTCGATTGACCAGTGACACAGATGTCGAGTGTTGACTCAGAGCTTTGAGCCTAGGTGTAGTACATTGTCTCGTGGAAGACGATATCCAAGGAGGTTACCTCATTCCCAAGGGTGCCATCGTCGTGGCCAATATCTGGTATCTTCAAATGGTTTATTGTCAGGATTAAGAACACTCAGTGTTCAATCTAGGAAATTCTCGCGTGACGAGGAGAGATATAAGAACGCGATGGAGTTTGCCCCAGAGAGATTCATCGCTAGTGAATCTAAGGAAGTTGAACCTGATCCGTTAGGTTTTGTTTTCGGCTTTGGGCGCCGGTGAGTCGGTTTCATGTTTAGGATGCTGAAATAATCCGCTGACACCTCAAACGATAAGGATCTGTCCAGGTTTGATAGAAACATGTGTGTGATGCGCATCAGACTGACCATAATCGGCAGGCGTACAGATGGTACTTGCACAACTATATATGGCTTGTGCCATGTCGCTGTCAGTGTTCGACATTTCAAAGGTCACCAAGGACGGAAAGCCGGTGGAGCCTCTTCAAGAGTTCCTAGGTGGCATCATCAGGTACTTTTTTCCCAGCTTGAAGCTTGGACGGATGGTAATCTGTTCTTGTTTCACTGTTCTAGACATCCAAAAACGTATGAATGCTGTATCAAACCACGGTCCGAGAAGGCAGTCTCGCTCATCAACCTAGCTCAATTCGCAGATTAGGCGGCCGACTCTTGTGGATCACTATTCCGTGTACCTCTTCCCACTTTCGAAACATCGTGCGAAGTCGGGAATATCTGCTGAATATTCCCAATATTTAGCTTTGAATTCTCCGATGAGCTGGCTCAAGGTGCCACGCGAAATTATTTCTCTTCTTGCAGGTCCTTGGCAAGTACATTGGGAGTCGAGACTCGTACCGATCGTATCAGATAATTCGCTGAAAGGTGTTACGGACGATCGGCCTTAAGCGGGGATAGCTTACACATGGACGGCGAGCGAACCATCATAGACACATGTTCCTCCTGTCATCGCTCTGCCGTCGACAACACGCAAGCCTTCATTTCCTCATCAGGCATTCGGCATAACTTGCAAGGTAGGTCAAGAAAATGACGTGTAAACTTCGGCCAATTTGTTGGGAGCGAGACAGCAGGTCCATTTGACGCTGCCTTCATAGTGCCTACACGCTAACGCTATTGCTAGGCTATCAAGCTGATCCGGCATTTGGACCAACTAGCGCGGGTGCCAATTGCGAGATGAAAACGAACTTCCCAGGCGTTCAAAGAGGGATTTCAAAGACTTATATGAGAGTCCGAGTAATGCTTCGAATTGCCCTGAATTCGCATGCATATAAAAGGCCCGCGGGGCATGTTTGCAGAAGCACGAACACTTCTCCCCGCTGATTATGGGCTTCCTGTTCTCCAAGCCGAGCTATGACCCCAAGCGTGACATCCCCGACTTGACGGGGAAGGTCGTGATTGTGACAGGTGCGAAGTGCGTCTGCCTCCATTGTTGTTCCAAATCCTGCTCCTTATGTGTCATTTATATAACAGTGCAGGCATCGGGGCGCAAACCGTAGAACAGCTCGCCCAACACGGCGCGAAGGTGTATCTCGCCTGTCGCACTGAGTCGAAAGCCCGAGCCGCGATTGCGGACATCGAGAAAGCGAACCCGGCACTGAAGGGCCAGGACCGGCTTGTGTGGCTTCCGCTCGATCTGTCGTCACTACATTCTGCAAAGGCGGCAGCAGAGGAGTTTCTTACAAAGGAGAAGAGGTTGAATCTGCTCAGTGAGTCATGGATTGCAGTGCCGTCCCCCAAAGGTCTGATTGAAGCTGTTCGCCAGTCAACAACGCAGGGAGACTGACGGCGGAGTATGTCCTGACGTCTGAGGGCATCGAGGAATCCGTCGCTGTTAAGTGCGTATTTTTCTCGCATCTAGCTAGCCCTGTCAGATTATGTTAATGATTTCTCTCGTAGTCATCTCGGTCATCTCGTCTTCACGACAACACTTCTTCCTTTGATGAAGGAGACGGCGAAAGAGAAAGGCTCGGATGTCAGGATAGTCAATGTAGATCATTTCTATATGACATTGCCTCTTCGAGAGTGATCTTACTGACTGGTATTCGGTGCAGGTGTCTTCTATGGCCCACCAATGGGCTGGGGCCACGAAATTCCAGAGTCTGGAAGACTTCAATGATCCGCACAGCCCACCTGGGAAGGAAAATGTCTGGAAAAACCAGTTCAGCCGCTACTGTCTGTTTCCACTTCTAACGCGCTATCTCTTCCTTTCTAAACGAGCAACCCTTAGGCACCAGCAAGCTGATGAATGTCCTATTCACCAAGGAGCTCCAGCGCCAACTCGACGAGGAAGGCGTTCCAATCACTGCTATTTCCCTGCATCCTGGCAGCGTGGCTACAGGTCCGGTTCTTCTACGTCACTGTTCCGTGTGCAGTATCCCTCAGTCTTGTTTAACAGAGGGTGCAACCACAAAGCCGAATACCCCGTGGTTCATCAACTTCTACATGAAGAGCTTCGCCACGCCGCCGCTCGACGGCGCATTCACAACACTTTTCGCAGCCACGGACGCACACGTCGCCGCAGAGCGCGACAAGTACAAGGGTGGATATCTAGTTCCTTTTGGGCAACTGAAAGAGCCCAGTGTCCCTGCGCGTGATCCCAAGCTGGCGTGCACACTGTGGGAGACGTCAGAGCGTGTTGTGAAAGAGGTTTTGGTGCATCCTGCATAATTGGGCGAGTAGATGCGTTATGTATGATTGTCGGTGACCATCTTATCACCATCAGGATGGTATTTCTGGGCAGATCAATGCGTCATCTGTGGCGACTTTCCGACCCGCAGTCATCGTAACCTTTTCATTGTACTTCATTCATGCTCAAGTTGTTCCATCTACTGATTGTTATAATCCACACCGACCATGTCAAGCCGAATAGCAATGTCTGCGGCTCTCTCTAGGCACAATACGACAGCGGAACGGCTCGGGATGTCTGTCGGGCAATAGCATCAGTTCAATAGCCCATATCCATTCCTCCAGAGAAGAAAGTACCTGGTCATGGCCTCGATCCATTTGAGTGGCGGGAGCTGTTCCGTGCCATCGACAATCTCAGGCAGGAACTCGAACGAAGCGAGCATCTGCGCGATCGCGGTCCACACTGAATTGTCAGCAACGTGAAGGCCCGGGCAGCGCCGTCGTCCGAAGCCAAAGACGACGTCACGCGTATCAGATGGAACATCGCCGAGATCAGTGCCATCGACGAAGCGGTCAGGATTGAACTCGGTAGGATGCGGGCAGGCGTTGAGCATATCGCTGTCGTGATATGTAGTCAGCGTAGAAAAGAAAGTGAATTGCGGTTGACTTACTAAATGCTTGCCAGGATACTGGTGCCCTTGGGGATGAAGTAGCCCTCGTAAACGTCATCCTGAGTCACAGTATGTGGAATGGCGATGACGAGGGGTGCTGCCCAACTTCGAATTCAAGTCAGCATTGACAATGTTAATGGCGTGAAGAAGATAGAACTTGCCGGTATGCCTCTTTGACTACTGCGTCAAGATAAGGGATGTGAAGCCGGTCATCAAGTTTTGGGAGTCGGTCATGGGGCACGACGGCATCGATCGCAGCTTGTGCCTTGCGCTGAACTTTAGGGTAGTGTACCATCGCCAGTATAAAGCTATTCAGAGTCGCCATAGTCTAAAGACAAATGCGAATGAGCGAGTGCTTGTTGGTCACGACAAGTGTTGCGTACTGACTGTTTCCTGTCCAGCTGATGCAGAGAAATGTCAGAAACGAATCGCACTGCTGCATAGTAGACTAGGCTCACCTCCATAGAGAATACCTGCAAGACCACAGATATCGTGCTCGTCCTCTGGGACCACCTTGTCAAGCCCTCCCAAGCTTGTGATGACATCGTTAACGAGCGAATGACTTGCAGTGCCATCTCTCTACGTCGCGTAAGATCAACGCCAAGGTATGTTCAGACGTCAGGACTTGCCATCTTTTCCTTGGCCATCTCGTACGGAACATTGTTTGCGCTCGCTACTTCCTTCCGAAGAGAGTCAATAGCAGTCTTGAATCCAGAGAACGGAGCGGAGTCGGGATATGATGTGTAAAGCCATCTGCGGGCCACTCAGCCTGTGGAATCTCATCTGGATTTCACAAGGCATTTACTCACTTCAAGAATGGGAACACGTCGACCAGTGCTCCGGAGACTTGGAATGCTTCAGCAGACTTCTTAATCGCCGAATTCGCTAGAGAAAGGGACTTGGTAAAGTACAGTCATGTAAGCCGATCTGCTCACCCAAACGTATGAGATGGTGCTTTTCGGAGGTTATATCGATATCGTAAGCCAGTCTGAAGATAGTGGATGTGGCATAGCTGCCATGGAGACCTCGGACTCAGCGATGCAGACAACACAGAAAGAAAGAGGAAGACCCACATCAACGTGTGATCGTAGAATTTGTCTGGTTGCGAAGCAAGAGCCGAAAGCAGACGAGAGGCAAGTTCTTCGTGTATGGTCGTGTATCCGCGGGCAGCGTTGGCGTTCAGTAGCGCGTTCGAATGTTTCCTATGTTTCCGGAACTGCTGGCCGTATTGCATACCGGGCATTGCTGCGTCCCATCCGATTCTGGAAGCGGGAAATTCGTTAGACAATCTTTGTGAGTCATGGATATGCTGGCTCTTACATCTCTGTAACAAGGACCAGGCGAGGCCTGTCCGAGTATATAGCACCCCTCTTCTCCAGAAGCTCGATGGCGGAAGAAAATTTGTTGATGACGATGTTCTCAACGCCGAAAGCCGTGAACCGGACGATGTTTCCTGGTAAGGTGAATACATCACTCGACATGTATCCGTATAACGAAACTGACCGTATTGTTTGCACCATTGTGAGAAGATCCGGTGAGGACGCTCTGCGTTGACAATCTCTAGCAGGTTCCCAATGAAAAGATATCCACTCGGTCCAGGAGGGCGCTTCGTGCTTTGAGTGGACCGACGATAATGATACGCAATGCCCAGCAACGCAAGACAACCAAACCCGATCGTAGGTAATGAGACGAGGTCTGTCAGCTGCATAGGTTCTAGGGATGATCTGAACAAAGGAGCAACCGTGATGGTGATCACCTCGCATTTGCTTAAGACCTTTCTGGCCCAGAACAATCTATTAGACTCCCGACGAAATCGCAAGCATAACAAACAGTGCCGAAGGGAGCACATATTAATGGCGCCCGGCCTTTGCGGAAAATCCTCTTTGACCCGAGATAGCTAAACGCATGGGGTTACGAGTTTTCCGTCGAACGCGATGGTGACCAATAAGTCAGGACCGACATTGTTCACAGTAGATAGATATGACTTACAGGAAGTCGATAACCGTAAACCCCTCGATTTTCTTGCTTTTTGTGCATGTCATTCCTCCATATCAGTGCAACATAGGTCATAACGTTCCAGAGCCGACCCCAGGAAACCTTTTCTCGAGCGTCCGCCAGGTGATTCGAGTCGTATGTTGGAGTGCGCCTTTTCTGTCAATTAAGCTCTACCTGCGAAAAGCAACTATCAGAATGTATTGCTTATTCATGAGCGATTGATAGCACTCACAGAAGATGCCTGGTGCTTGCATTAGACTAGCACACGGCGCAAGTGACATATCCAACTTCAGCATTCCGGGATTGATAGTACTGGCCTAGTCCCCGTCTCCGCGCTATCTCCACTGACTCTCGGAGTCTTGACATATATTGAGACTACGGTAAGACATCTGTACTGTAAGCATCACCTACAAGCTTTACTTCGACGACTACCTTGAATAGAAAACAACGAGATTAGAAGCTTTGTGAGATGCCTACGATTACAACAGAGGGCCTCGTTAGTTATGAATGTTCATTGTTCATTGTACAATCCTACTGACCGTGCTCACCGGCTTTTATTCTCAGCTGCGAGGTTGACGGAGCAGCATTCGACTCGGCAGTTGACTTCTACCAGCGCTTACGCCGTATGTATCGAGGGCTGGCAGGCACCGGGGTTGAGAAGCCCAACTAGTAAAAGCAAACGCGAGTTTGCGCCTCGCTGCGCGAATTCGTCCGTCGAATTCAATCTACCCTTGAAGCGATGGTCGCCTATCTTCTTGCGCACGATGGATAAGCTCGACCACATGCACCGCAGATGCTGGAAATCCATCATTTCCTCGTCGATCTCGAGCCGAGCGTCCGGCTTACGTCCTCCAACAGGAAGCTCGGCCCCATTTATTCAGATAACCTCTCAGGTTTTCGAGTTGAGGCTGAAGCATCTGTAAGAAAAACCGAGTCCTGTGGATGCCTATAGCTCTATCTTACACAGGCATGGACAAGCTTCCGACCTGGGTCTCGTCTACATCATGAACAGGCGAGTGATCAACATCACCGAAGTCAATGAATCACGTCACGTTTCCGACGCGTTTACTGTATGCTCCGGACCTTCAAACCCATCCAGAGTCGTAGACCATCCGCGAGAGGCATCATGAGCGTAGTCGGCTTCCGAGATATAGAGACGGGCTCGTCGGGCAGCATAAACTGGAAGTGCTCCAGGAGCGTGGCAGCGATGACCTGCTGCTGAATGATCCTGTATATGCAAGGAGATCGACCCTCCTAGGCGGGTTCAAGGACGAGGGAGGATACCAACGAGAAACGCCAGCTGTAAGGACGTCAAGCGAGCATTCATACTGATTACGGAAAATATAAGATGTACCCTATACATGCACGAACAGTTCTCCTTCCGCTTTATTGAATGGCGTCAGTGACTTGAAGAACGTCATGATGCCATAGGACTCACAGAAGTTGAGTCTGTGAACGTTCTTATCAAAATGAAACTTACAAGGAGAAATTTTTCGTTAAATGGACTCACAGATTGGCGTACAGCCCTATACCGGTCTGCTTCGACTTGTCCATATGGAGGAACCGCTGCGGATACCACTCATGTGCGTTCGGGCCCCATATCTCTGGCACGCTGAGCAGCGTGAGCCATTAGGAAGCGAGTGCTATGCTGATGTGGAACACTCACCGGTTGTATGCGCAAATGGAGATGTTGATATTTTGACCTTTGCGGATTGGGATTTCGGTGATCCGCTGTCCAGACTTGGTGACAACAGGGAACGCGAGAGAGATCATGTCCGGTTCTGGGGCGATGCTCGGTATCACCCATACAATAGGATGCGGACGCATCGATTCCTGAACATAGCGTTAACAGGCGTGCCCCCGCGGACTAAAGACAGAGCTACCTTTAGAGCCGCCTGCAGCACGGGCAGGCCTTCGAGATCCGCGATGGAGAAGTCTTCGTCACCGCGAGTACGCACGTGCGCCCGGGCAGTTTAAACCTCATCACGGATTTTGGCTTACCAGACGGGATCTTCGGCGATCTCCCAAAGGAAGGATGTAAGGGTGTTCGCAGTTGTGTCGTGGCCGGCAAGTAAAAGGGTTCTTTGTTGCAGATAGGATGGGTAAATCGATGCATTGCGTAAAAGGGTAAGACTTCACACCTCCACAACGGAAAGCTTGGTTTTATTGTCTGCTGATGCGTTGGCCTGCTGGAGGACATTAAGGATGTCTTTGGAGCCGACTGACTCGTTCTTCCGGATCATCTCCATCGCGAACTTCCTCATGAACTGAGTGTAGTTATGGAAGCGAATGTACTCGCGGCTCGGGAGGAATCGAACAAGATGCAGGATGTCGACAGGAATATATCTCCAGAACAACTTGAATACAGTGTCGAGCTTGCATGGATAGAGTGTGGAATCTATACTGTGCACAGTAAAGATCTTCAAAACAGAAGTCTAGAGTTTGAGTAGCACGAAACTTACAACAAACTAGCATATTGCTGATGGAGTTCAGTTGAAACGTCATCGACAGCATCAACGTCGTAATTGAACCCAGCTGGGGAACAGTTTCAACCTGAGCCTGAGCAAGACGAAAGAAAATCCTCTACCTGCGGCTATCGTGTCCAGGAATGCCCACGACAGCCAAAGCGCAACGTTGATGGTCGCCCCGCTGGAGATAGTGCCATTCCCGATAAGCTCTTCCCTCCATTTCTGCACAAGCTAGAAATAAAGAACGATATGATGGCCTGAAGAATGAGATAGCATGGACATGCCAAATACCTTGTGTATATACTGCTGGAATAGTGGTACGATGTAGTTGCGCCAGAGAGAAAGCAGGATTCATTATCTTTCGCTGCCGTCGGTGCGTGTCGGCTATGGAGACGTATCAATTATAAAATGCAGTAAATCACCAGCGATATAAAACTCGAACCGTCAGCCCATACCTAATCAATGAATTCACGGTTCTCTGCAGGTTTGGGATACCTATAGCCGGACGTGTGCAGAATATGTTGGAGTGCTTTCGGGTCAGCGATCATCAAGACATCCTCCTACATTATCTCGTCAACTTGAAAAGTTCATACGAGCAATGTCTCTACTCACCCACAAAGGGCCCGTTGTACGCCACACACTGCCGTAGTCACGCATCCACTTGAATTCAACATCACCGATCTGGCTTTGGTAGCGTGATATCCTGCTCCTTGCCTGCGAGTCATGAACGTGAACGCTGTTTCTCTGGTTCATGCGACAACTGTACCTACCAATCCAAAATGACGGAGACGGTGGCCCACGTAGATCCCTCACGGTGCTAGGACGAATTAGCCTCATAAGCACATAGCGCAAGACGAGGATCACGGAGACGAAACCAAGGAAGAGAAGGACAGGCGCCATGGCGATCTTGTCTTTCTGAAGTGAAAGGGTGCATGGCTGTCGTACCTATATGGTCTTCGCGGTATCATGTCGACAAAAGAGGAACATACCCGAGCACCCTGAAATGTCAGAGTAACTTCTCATAGAAGCCTAGAAGACTGGAACATCTTGCGCTGAACAGAGACAGGGCGAGAATCTGCTTTGAGTCAGCAGATAGCAGCAACAAGCCCCCCCCCCCCCCCCCCACCCTAAAGCCAACGAAGGAGAATGAAATTTGTCAGAATCCGGCGTATCCGCCCAGACCTTCCGTCCCCATATGCATCAATGGCGCGACCTACGATCTGAATGACAAGTCATATCCAGTTCATGAAACAATCGAGCAACTCACCGACAACACTCAATACAGCGCAATACACACGGCCAGAACGACGGTCTTCTGTGTGAGGTCAGTTCCGACAGCCGGATAATGGCACGAGGATTCTAGCTCGTTCATGACTTCGAACATGCGGAGTCATTCATGATAGATGCCTTGAAGGACGGGAGAGGACTTTTTTTCGGGAACACTAGCGTAATAGTCAAGAGGCAAGTGGACACGGTACGGTCCTTTCATGCCACCGTGGCGCTTAGGCCCTTTCTGCTCACCGCAGTGTCTGCCAGCCCAGCACCACTGCATGACCGGGCGCTAAAGCTGAGCGCCTAGCCAACGCGTCTCGTTACGCGTCACACTCGGATTACGCGTCGCAACTTCTGCAAGTCGTCCACTCGACATCCTCACAGGGCCGTCTGATATCAAAACAATCTGTCTCTAACAGAAAGCAGATGGCTACAGCAACCCAGTGGAAGGAAAAAGGGAATGTGGCCTTCAAAGCCGGACAAATGGCCAAGTGCGTATATCTGTTACTGACGGCGACCCGTCATGAAGTGCTGAATCGCGCGTCGTTCGTGATTTTTGCGTGGCGGTAGGGCAGCAGAATTGTATGCAAAGGTAAGTGATTTGTCCTATACGTGCCGAGTCTATGGCGTTGACCCAATATCACAGGCTGAGAAGCTCGAAAACAAAGACCCGGTTTACCCTTCCAATCTCAGTGCATCTTTCTACGAGTTGGGAGACTACGCTGGATGCTGCGACGCAATCTTCAGGTCCTGGAGGCTGATGCCTGAGGAGAAAAATGATTCCCTCGCAGTACGGCTTTCGACGAGGCTTGCGAAGGCTTTGAGCCATGCCGCTCGCCAAGGATCCATCTCGCCAGAACGACTGCAACGCGACAGCAACCTGATCGGAGAGATACGCGCTTTCCCGACGCGCGCCATGACCGATGGATCAAAGCTATCTCCAGAGCATCTTCAAGCGTGGAAGTACTGGGATATCGGTCGAGATGAAATGGATCGCGTCGCTCGTGAATCTAACGATGCACGCACCAGGCTGTCACGCCTGCCCGTCTTCAAGAAAAGGCCGTGCGTAAATTTTATCTTCAAAGTTTCACATTCACATAAACTCAACGTGTTCTTAGAGATCCTACTCTCGAATACTACATTGTATGCGCTCAACTTACTTAGGGAGTGGTATTTTTCTATTGACCATCGTCCAATGAAGGTCGGTACAGATGAAATCATGTCTCTCGTTGATGACTGGGGAGCTGGAGAACCCAGTCCGCTCAAACTCAAAGAAATGCCTGTCAAGGATTTGGGCCATATGAACTTTCTCTTCGGTGGCTGTGGAGACGGTACGGTTTTCACATTGAGCGCCGAGCGAACCTGCTGCTTAAATCTCACACAGCTCGTCAAGTCTTTGGCTCGTTGATCGGCCTTCTGAGGGCATACAAGGATTTGAATAAGTCGAGACAAGCTGCTCTCAAGGTTCACATGACGCTTCTGGACATTTATCCGGCCTCCTTGGCCCGTGATCTCTGCATGTTTCTGCTACTGAACGATCTGATAGAAAATGAGTACGACGAGGAAACTATCGCCGAAATCAAGGCCACAATTGCATTCGTTTATTTGGCTATAATAATCCCTTCTTACTGTTGGGACAGGTAAACCCGCCTGCGATCTCTTGAAGGCTCGCTCATGTACCGTTGTCCAGGTACCAGAAAGTCGTAGCAGAACTCCGCTCACGTCTGACGGAAACGCCTCTTCGCCTGCCACCTTGGCTTTACGTCGTTGAGGACTGTATTCCACCCATCTTAGAAATTTTAGACTTCTGGACCAAATTCCCGGAGGAGAAGTCCACCAAGGCCATGCTCTCTCACCATCATGTTATTGATGAGAAAGAAATGCTGCTCAATAATCCGCTGATCACGGGCGCATTCAAGGACAAATATCACGAGAACTATCTCGAAAGGCGTCAAGAGTTTAGCGAACTCGTTGACGCGATGACCGAAGAGCAACTTATGGAAATAGGACTCGCAGAACTTGGGAAGACGCCAGAGCAGAACAAAAAGATCCTTGCGGAGCGTCGGGACGCGTATCTGGACGAGGCCGTGGAGTTGATGGAGAAGGGCCCGACGACCCAATTTGCATACGAGAAGGAGTGGTTCAAGATGGTTCAGTGCTTCATGCCCCCTCGTCAGCTCAGGAAACGGCATCCTGGTTTCAGTCAATTGTTCAAAGGGGTGATGGAACATAAGAAGCCAACTAAGGGCCTCCTTCAGAAGGTAAGTGAAAGGTCTTTGCATAGATACATTCCTCATGTACTTGCTCAGGTCAAATCGCATATAAACTCGGACTGGAAACCGAACCTCACGTTCTTTGTAAGTGGCTTTAGATAGTATCAACAGAGCCGGTCCAGTAACGCCCTTCATCCGTAGGATGGTGCCAACGAAGAGCACCGCATGCTTGGCTCAGGTGGCTACCCCAATCTCAAGCAGCTCGACGTGTTCCAATCAGTCAGGTCGCTCTACAACTTCAATGGCGATTTCAATATTCGAGAGGGTTTTGACAAGACGGACAGTGCTGCTTTCAATTCTGCTTCTCAGTTTTTCGACGGCGTAATTGACGCTCTGAGGACCATGGGCGACAAGCTGACATTGGAAGTGATCCTAGGCGAACTGACGCAGGAATTATCAAAGATGAAGCTGAATGGAGATCATACCCGACCGGCTGATTTCCCAAGGTCATTCACCAGAACATGGCTTAGCAACGTGCCGTTCGTCGCCTGCCTTGCATTCATGATAGGGGGAGGCGGCTAACTTCGTTGCTCTCCAGTGATTATACTCATGGCCCTCTGAACACTGCAGTCTTCATCTTGCCAAATCTGCGGTCTGATGCTGCGATAGAGCCGGAAGTCGCATGCAACTGCTTGTTAAACACCGGTATATGGAACAGCAACGACGAGTACTGCCATACGTAAGTGACTGTACCATATACGAACATGAGGCACCTAATTATCACTAGCTACACCCTCTTGCACTCCGTGGATATACGACGATACCTGGGCTGTCGCGTCGTTAAAATGGAACCCATCTATGGGTCCATTCGCCTCGCACACCTTCCCCATCCGCGCCCCCTCAAGGAGCTCGCCTCTCGCAATGAAGTCCGCGCTTGGCTCACCCGGATTCTGCTGAACACTCTAGTCCCACCCCAGCAGACTCTGCACACACCATTCCGTGTACGATTCCCCAACAACCTGGTCGCCTTCGTCAACCTCCTTGTGCACCTCCACAGCGTCGGATTCCCCGCGCACTGGCTCTCAGACTTCATCGAGACTATCCTGAACGACAGCCTTATCACCGACATCGCGCCCTACCGAAAGGGGTTCCCCATTCCGGTCTCAGATATGGACAGGCGCGTGCCGCGGCACCGCGCCCGCCTCGATCCCTGGCTCGCTGAGCTCGAAAACATCTTCGCCATCGCCTACGAAGCCATACCCTTTCCACTGCTCCTGCCGGCGGGCTTCGCGTCTGACGCAGCGACGATCGGCATGTTCGAGGCCGCCGCAGAGAAAGGGTTCTTGTACAATTTACCCATCATGCAGAATTTCGACCCCGTCGGATGTCTGTTGTTCTACAAGTCTTCCGCCGGCCTCAGGCCGCACGAAATCGCGATGGAGTTGGGAGAGATCCTGAACGGGCAGATGCAGCCGCCCGTCGGGCATATCCACATCGTCACTGCGATCGAGGTCCTCGATATGCCCAAGGGAACCGTGCGCTGGAGGATGAACAAGGAACGCGTGCGCACGATGCAGAATGAGGGCTGGGATATGATATGCTACCGCTCCGACTTCGGTGATTTTGGTGCGTTGTTTCGTCTACTTCGTCTGGTCTGGCCTTGGCTTACGGACCCGCGCAGTGTCCGCACCGATCCCGGCAAACGAGTGGAAGACTGTCGATATCGCCACCGAATGAATTGATGAACAGCAAGAGTCATACCCAATGAATCGAATCTTGAAGAACCCAGCTCCATACCTTGCAAGGCATAATACGATACGGTTGAACATTGCACTGAAAATATGAAGTATACCGGCCTATATCCTAGTTACGTAGCAACGCCATCGCATGTAATTCGAACATCCTGCACTGTTATGATCCACAAATGCGTCACCAGCGGTGACTTGTACGGTAACTGCTATGCGAGATAGCTGAGCTGGCAGGAGTCAGAAGGACTCGCTTGATGTGACAGCGGAACCGGGTGAACGAAAGCCTGCACTAAAGCCAGGATGACTCCGGGCTTCTCGCTGTCACCTCGCAACGATATAAACGCATCATCCCGATGATGACGACCCAGCACTCACTCCCATCCTTCGAGTTCCCCCTGCATTCCACCCATACCGAGATACCTTAGTTCCCCTCGTATTCTACAGGTGAGTCAGAACGTCCGCGTCCCTCGTCGGCACACTCTAATGCTGCAAGCCCATTGCGCGCAGAATGACTCGAAGCTGGCGCGCCCGACCTATACTCCAGCGCGGCGACAAGCGTCTTTTTGCCGCCCGCAAAGGCAATTTCGTCCTCAACAGCGACGACCTCGACGTCCACACGCACGCCGACGACCGCGAGCTGAAGGACCTGCAGCAGGGCGCCTGGGAGAAGTTCGCGCCCGCGCGTCCCAGCAGCGCC
>SFCI01000488.1:0-10794 GCA_004681135.1 Hericium alpestre | reverse complement strand
CNNCNNNGNNTNNNGNNCNGTCCATCGGAGTCCTCTACTCCTGCACGTTAGTAATAGAAGGCGAATCCGACTCCAGTGCCTCAAGATAGCTATAGTCGAAAGCAATGCCATTTCTTTGGATACACAGTACTTTGAAAGTGTCCTGCNGTATACTTAGTTTGCGCACTTGCTCTGGCACTTCATAAAACATATCCCTTGCTCGGAGAGCAGGCTCTCAACTCTCACAATGTTGCGTGAAANCGTGCAGGCACAGCGTCCTCGAACAAACAAACGCCTTATTAGGATAAAATTTCTATTTTGGATTCCAATGACCTCAGTCGTGATATCATCTTGAAGTCACCTTACTGCGGATGGACTGCGCATTTCTTCATACTNATATTGCAANNCNNGNNNTCGTGGGCGCCTGAAATCCGACTCGTTCAACATCATGGGCAAGTTGACAGCTGACTCCGACTTCAAAGCTTTGGTTGATCATGAATACACCATCCATCCTCATCTCTTGCCGCACGAAGACGATGGTGAAGAGGTCTCTGATCGTTTGATGAGGTGCGTGATGAACCTGTACGTAATTGCGGAATGTCATGTTTATCGCAGTAAATTGGCTCCCGTCATTGACGGGCCATTTCCACCTCATCCGCGATTCACGTTTTGCGACGTGCCATCTGGCCTACGTTGACAGGACTGTACTCGATCTCGCACAAGTTATCTCATTCAGCCTTCTATTGCGAAGAAGGTTACCGTGCAGGCCACAGGGGTAATCACCGAAATCGACCATGTTGCCGAAATGGCCCCCGAGTTTGCGCGCTCAAAGTCATCTACGATATAAATATATTTAGTTATGCATATAATGTTTCTTACTCACCTCAAAATGAGTGGGACAGACACCACTATGAATAGTCCGACTGCCCTCCTCACTATTATAAAACCGATCAAGGACCGACTGCAAATCAAAGAGTTCTCGATCCAAGTGAGTCGCCATGACTGTCGTCTACAAGAGCCGAAATGCGCAATCGTACATCTTTGTCATCAGCGCCAGAAGAATGTTCTAGAACTATACAGCACGCCAACTACTCGAGTACATCTGTTGGTATGAAATCACGGGATGCAAACGACCGTTTGCGCTCCACCGTAGCCCACGGCGGCCAGATTTACCCTCGATATCGCGAAGAAATGGCAAAAATAAATATTGAGACCCGTAGGTCTACCACTCTGGGAAAGCGTGTCATCCTTGTGCAGGGGCCATGCTAATCTTCTCTGTATCGTTCCAATTTTTTCGTATGTCACCCCGAAGGGGACATAGTTCTTTGCCGAGTTTGTAGTGTCATGAGTCGACTTTTGTATTTCGTGTGGGAGGCGGGTATCGGCTCGCCTCAGGGGCTGGATGACCAGTGCTCCACAACTTTCGGAATAGCGGCCTGCAGCTCAGTTCGTAGACTCCTTTAGATACGCCTCGCCGTTATTGTGTTACCGCAGTGCCATCAGATCGAGACTTAATCCGAGTTTTTGATGATCACAGCGGCTTAGCAAGTGTACTCGTTTGCCAGCAGTTAGAACTGGATTTTTTGGTGACAAAAGTCTATTGTCACCGGAGGATATGACGCCTTGCGCAGAATGAATTGCATCCCTTGTCTAGGAACAAGCTGCCATGCGTCTTCGCGACGAAGCCATGCGTGCACACAGGGTAGTTTCGACAATTTATTTTGAGCTTATGTCGCCATCTGCGTCGTGATGTCCACATCAGTCTGCAGTCTGTTCACTATAACTATTTATAATGATCGAGTTGGCATTTGTGAGTGGTGGATAAGTATTCGAACGAAAAAAGCAGGATGTGATGATTATGATGTGTGATCAAGCGCTAGATCGATAGATGAGCGGGAAGTCCCGCATGCTAGGTTTGTGCTACGTAGATGAGACCAAACCGACGGAACGCCTGACTTCAAAGATCCCGTGAGTCCGATGTCCATGTCCGTTTAGCATGCTTGAGCAGGGCCACAATGCCGCACGGCGTCATCCCCTCCAAGCGCTTGGCGGCGCCCTAGCGGAACAATTTGTCAGACAGCGCACACAGGCAGCAAGGGAACCACGCACGAGGCTGCGGGGTCTGACGCGACGCAGCCGCTCTTTCTCTTCGGGGCTCAGGCCCAACACATGGTCGTAATCGATGCCGGCGTGCAGAATGAGGCTCTCGTCGTTCATGAAGCTGCGAAGATCGGCAGCCTGCCGGCTGAGATGCGCCGCGTAGCGGCCTGCGCGAGGCAATCAGATGGAGATGGCCGGGAATGACGCGCGGCGCTTACCATCGATGTCGACCCGCGCGAGAATGGATGGATCTATCGTGGCCAGCTCGGGGATGACCGAAAGCAAAGATGCCGCGCGAAGCTGCGGCCACCGGAGCATGTAGAATGCACTAGGGGACGGAGGTGAGCAGCTGTGTAGGAAATAGCAGCGAGGGGGAGTCCCCGTGTGATGATGGGGCACACCTGCGCATAATGCCGTTGCCGGCAACGTCAAGCCCGTGTCGTCGCCAGCCTTGAGGGCTGAGCGTCGTGGCTTTCAACAACTCCGTGGCACGGTCCATCTCCTGACGTGTCCTCGTGAATACCTTCCAGCGGTCCTCACCCACGACGCCGACTTGTCGTCCTGGAGAACGTGTTGATGAACAAAGATATTCCACGATGAGACTGCCACCGCCATCGAAAAAACAAACATACCTTTCTCGGTCAGCCTCAAGTCAGCGTTATCGCTGCGAATCGTCATTCGGTATTCCGAGCGGCTGGTGAACATGCGGTCTGCATTCAAGGCGTCCGTCAACAACCCTACATTAATTTGATGAATATTTGAAGGATACCCACAAGGTTCCTCAGCGCCCTTGGTTATCAGGTCGTCTATCATCACGCCTACGTAACCGTCTGCGCGGGTCAAAAGAAGCGGCTGCCGCTGACATGCGCTGAGCCCAGCGTTTATCCCCGCTCACCACTCCTTGCGCAGCGGCTTCTTCATAGCCGGTTGTACCGTTGATTTGACCAGCAAGGAACAGGCCCTGTGGACTTGGGTCAGTATGGGTCCGTGTAAAATGCGACTCAATGCAAACCTTAATACGCTTCGTCTCTAGAGTGGCTGCGGTAGGAGTGGAGCACGCGTCAGTTCGCTGATCACACGAGGGGAAAATGAGGTTGCCTCACCAGTCAGTTCCCGCGGATCAATAAAGTCATACTCGACTCCATAGGCAGGCCGGACTAATTTCGCGTTCTCGAGACCCTTCACTGTGCGTACCATAGCCTCCTGGAGTTCTTCCGGCATGCTGTTCGACAGGCCGTTGGGATAAATAAGATCTGCATTGGTAGGCAGGTGGGCTGAGTGCAGCTTCGTACATCGGTGGTATGTTCCGGTGCTCACCTGAGTCGTAGCCTTCCGGCTCGAGCCAAATCATATGTTCATCCTTGTCCGCGAATCGGGTCACCTTGGCCTCGAGGGAGGGACAGTACCTGGGACCTAACAACTCCGTGAGCTATGTATGTCGGAGCCAACTGATACAGAGACAGACCCCTCTTCGTCTCCTGGATGTGCACACTCAGAGGAATACTAGCCCGGATTAAATCGTGTGTTTTGGTATTAGTGAATGTCTTGTGACAGGAGAGCTGATTATCCTGGCGTCGACACCGAAGGCTGTCAGTGACGATCGCGGTTGATAGCGGGATATGAAACACACCTTGTTGTCCACGCTTGTATGCAGGAAACTAAATGGAGCAGGGATGGGATCTCCGTCTTGCCGCTCTAAATCGTGGAAGTTGATGGTGCGAGAATCGATCCGGGCAGGGGTCCCGGTCTGCAGACGGCCAAGCTGGAAGCCTGCCTCATTCAATGAGGCGGAAAGCCCCACAGATGGCTTGTCGCCCATGCGACCTGCGGGGAAGCGCTTCATACCTGTCAGCAGGTAAGTGATTGGCCGTCATGGGTCAAAATACATGGAGACGATTGTCCGTACCGATGTGAATCTCCCCAGACAAGAAAGTTCCCGTGCAAATGACGACCTGTGAGCAGCTGATGACTTCACCGGATTCTGTGCGACGGAGGTTAAATAACATAGATATTTGCGTAGCAGAAGAATTAACCCAATCGCACGCCCGCTATCTTTCCCCATGTGCCTTGAGGCGTGGGGGTCACAGTTGGCTGACTCGAGTGGTCGAAGACTAAGTCGAAAACACTTCCTGCTCGCACATCGAGATTGGGGTACGAGAGTAAGGTCCGCTGCATATGTGTCTTGTAGAGCTTCCGATCGATCTGAGCTCGGGGGCCCTGCGCTCGGAGAAATTAGTGGCAACCTACCAGTGTAACGGAGCGGACATACCCAGACTGCTGCACCCTTGGTGTGGTTGAGCATGTGGAACTGTGTGCCGGCCTTGTCTGTGGTATCGGGAAGAGTCAGTTCGCGTCTTTGACGGTAGAGGGAAACACTGGAGAGTGTACTTGCCCGCGACGCGGCCCATGACTCCATCGAGAGCGTCGACCTCTCTCACCAAAGTCCCCTTTCCGACGCCACCGATGGAGGGGTTACAGGACATCTCGCCGATGGTGTCGACGCGCTGCGTCAGCAGCAAGGTCCGTGCGCCCGTCCGCGCAGCTCCGGCGGCTGCTTCGCAGCCAGCGTGGCCTCCGCCAATGACGCACACTGTCGAAGGAAGGGCGGCATGAGACGAAGATAAAAAACCAGAGCGATCCAGAAAGGGGAAAGGAAAAATGGGAGGAATGCCCAATCCAAACACCCATCGTGGGTATGACGAACAAGCCGCTCGACCGCCGAGGAAGGGGGATATCAAAGCGGTTGGCAGGGGCGACGAGCGGGAGATAAGGTCAGAATAGAACTAAACGGGAAGCGGTGACCGCGGTGCTGTGTGAAGCATTTGGGAAGTCCACGCAAACACGGGAAGTGCCAAGAAGAAATGGATAGCCAGAAATGGAACCGAGCTGGTCCAGCACAAACACGTAACCACTGCCCCACGATGTCAGCGCACACATCCAGGGTCCCGCGTCTCCTGTTCGGTGATTCAAGCAACGAGGTGATAGATATTATCGATGAGCTCTGGCCAATTTTGAGCCCCAAGGAAACAATGCCCGTGGACACATGCTGGCCAAAGTGATATGGCCAGAGGATGCGATAATTCCTGAGCCGCACCAACGCCATCGGCGCCGCAGCAAGGTATTCCCAGTGGAAATTGCGCGACTTATCGATAGACCCGAGTGCCAGGACCAAACGCCCGCTCTTGGTCAAAGAGACGGGGTCGCATTTGAGCAATAATGAGTGTGCGAACTTCCAAGCCACGGTTATTCGGCAAGATAAACGAGCGCCCGATTGCGAGGATGCATCGAAACAAATTGGGCACAGCAGCTTTATGCTCCATGAAACCAGAAATACCACCGGCTCGCCACGTCGAGTGCCACGGCAGTGTGTACGGTGACGAGGGCCTCCTTCTGCCTTGGGCAGATGCCCGTACCCTATGCCACATTTTTTTGGATGTATTTTCGCTGTGCTATGTCTTTCATTGAGAGATCCATAGCGGTGCAAACGAGGTATGGGTAAAAAGATGGGCGAATGGTAGGATCGAAGGGCCAAAGTTGACGGAGACGAGCGAGTGACTTACCGTCGTAGCTGGATGCTTTTGCAGCCTCCGAAGCATAGCGACGAGCGCAGCCCCGAGACAGCCAACGCTGCCAGCTTCGTCTTGAGACTTGCAGCATGAGGGTGCGTTGTCGTGATGGCAAGTACCCTTATTGGGAAAATATCGGGCGGTTGTTTGGATCCAAGGCTCTTGCCAAACAATCCGTAATCATAATTACGTACATTTACCTCCGTGCGATGATGCAGCAAAGACCGCTCGTCGTTGTTCCAGCGTCTCCCATCGACATTGACATTGTCCAGTAGGTCTCATAGTAAAGTGGGGGTTTTTTTTTCACATGGGGTATTGACATAGACTGATGGCTTTGTAGGAATTATTAGAATTCTGAATGTCTGATCCAGTCGCCTCCCAATCCCGCTTTCTGTGCATGTACATGTCCAACCATCCGGACACGCTCGTTTCGTATGTCAAATATTTCGGAAAAATTCAAGAGAATGTGGTCAGCGCGAAGATGGACTCAATAGATACGAAGGTATGGTGCTTTGATGATGTTTTCAGAACCTAATATATACCAACTTGAGCTAGGGAATGAACTTGTCATACAAGACAAAGGCGGATAACAAGACCGTGAGAGTGGAATTTGATCCTCCCCTCCTAGGCTATGAGGAGGTCAAGCCTCGTCTAATAGGCATGAAGGCAGAAGCAGACGGGGCTTTGGGTACCGTACGTCGGTTACGCATGCAATAGTGCACTGATCTCACCAGACATATCAGTCGAAAGCTCCAGCAATCACATCCTTTCGCTTCCCCCTCTCATCCATCGGAGTCATCATACCTCTTGGTCTTCTCGTTTATACGACAGTCACCCCCGACAACGACCCGAATCCCGTATGGGCAGTGGGGCAATTCCTCCGGTCTACCGTTGGCCTTAAAGTTGTGTATGGAAGCTGGATATTTGCAGCAGTCGCTCACAGTCTTGAAACATTATACGCTGCATCGCTGGCAAGGAAGCACCAGATGCCATACTCAGTCGCGGTTCGTCGTTTCATGATCCTCTGCATATGACCTCATAATGATTCTCCGCCAGGCGGCATATTTGTCGGCAGTGTTTCTCATTGGTTTCCCCGTCTTGGGTGATTTGAGGAAGCGTATCCAGCAAGCTCGGATCGATTCTATCATGAAGGGCCAGTGATCGAGATCGACCGTAGGCAGGCCGACATTTGTTCCCTCGCATATACTTTCTGGACGTATGAGTATAGAAGCGTACGCATGTCCTTCGTTTCTTATCGAGCAGATGGCGCCTGCCTCTTCGTGTGAAGTACGTACGGCCGTCGCACAAGATCTCTTTAACAGATCTAGGTTGCGCTTCAAGGTTCTCTGTCGAAGGATCGTGTCATGCTCGGGCCGTTTGCTGAGTGTGAAGAAATTGACGAGAGGTGCGGTCAATAACATACCACGCCTCAGCATTACTGATTGTCGCCTTGAACACTTGATTAGCTTCCGCCTGTGGCCGCCGTAGTCTTGACGCCGACTCGTGGATAGCGTGTGAGCTTTTGGGCATGGCAAGATGTCAGCGAGGTCCCCTGACCGACATGTGTTCTGCCATGCCGTGCAGGCCTTTCTCCGCTCACCGTCACCTTGCAGTCTCCTGCAGGAGTGTTCCCGCGGTAACGCGTTGGGAGGACATCGGCTTGCCATGTGCGGTCCATGTGGTGGGTAAGCTTCGTTATCTTACGTGAGACCTGTTACACCGGGTCCGGCGGCGCAGAACGGTTCGTTAGAAAGTGCCGTTACGTGCCTCCCGAAACGTCGCGCCCCATATGAGCCGCTTGCTCGAGTTGCTTGCTTGCTTGCTGCTGGTGGGTCCTTCATGTTCTGCGATGCTCGTAAGATTTCAATTTCTCACCGTCAACCTCTAGTCTTTCGAGGCTTCGTTAGTGGCCAGTTCATTGATCACCGTCGTGGCACTGTGTTCTCGTGTTCTCACGCTCATCAGAGGTGAGAAGTCAGAATTTAGTTCTGTCACCGTGTGAGATATGGTTCTGCGATCCGAACAAACCTGTTTGCCGCCTGTCGATCCACTCATGAAGCCGGGCGCAGGTGCCCTCAAGTACAAGTAGATACGCCCCTCGTTGCATAGCTATGCATGGGTGAACAGATGGTAGAACTTGCTCTAAGAACGTGAAAAGAAGATGGAATGCGCTATTTAGGTGAGGGCATTTTCATCACATTAAAAGTGTACTGACTATGCCTACAAGAGATACCGTTTCCCACAAACTCGCACGGTCTGGGCTCATCTGCAGGCTCAGATCGTATTCTCGGTCGTATTTAACGTTGCGCTACGTAGCTCTGGGCCGCATTAGCTTCTTTTATCCGACCTGGATCCCTGTCGACAATCATGTGGCTGCGCCGTCGCCGGTGCTGAGGAGCATTCGGTGCTTCCTTCGTTCTGTTGGACTCGGTAGATCCAGGTCATCCGTGATTTTGCCTGCGCCACCACGATCCAAAGAGTGCTTGGATATTCCATTCAGATCGCCGACCCTTGATGTAGTCTCCCCGTCTAAGCCGCTCCGGGTTACCGAAATTGCACGGTACACGTTGAAGGAGCAAGAAATTCGCATAAATCAGACCGGTGTCAGTCGGATGTCGTTGAATTCTCCCCCAGCTATGACTTTCGTACTCGTGCGTGCTGTCCAATAAGTATGCCCTCTCTGACTGAACCATAAGTGAACAGGTTACCGGAGTCTCAGGTTTTGTCGGATCACACGTGGCTCACAGGCTCCTGGAGGATGGCTATAGAGTCAAAGGGTGAGAATTCGAGATACATACCTGCTGAACTCGCTGATTGACTTGCTGCAGAACTGTACGATCGGCAAAGCACGAATCCGTCTCGAGGGCGTACGCAGGGTTCGGAGACCGCTTCCAAGTGACCATCGTCGAAGACTTAGTCACCTCGGATCTGACCGAGGCTTTCCATGGTACGTGTCCCTTCGTAATCCTTCCTCGAGCGCGTGGCTTCATTAGCAACTGTCAGATGTCCACGCTGTCATTCACGTTGGGACGCCGTTATCTGGACGCCCTGAGACAGTCCTCAACGTAAGGGCTACGGGAAGCTGTCAATCCAACGAGCTTTAGTCTGATCATAGCTTCCAGGGGGCGCTTCACGGAACCAAGAATATCCTTCAGCATGCATCGAAGGCCCGCGTAAAGAAACTCGTCGTGACAAGCAGTGTCGTCTGTATGGCGAAGTACGAGGACTTCTGGAAAGAAGGGCTGATCACTGAACACGGTACGTCATCCTGCCGAGACATCTGATTGACAGCTGCACGGTCGTGAATACAGACTGGAATCCCGAAACGTTCGATGATGCCTTTCGGGCGGACGGGGGGTTCTTCACAACCTACTCCGTCGCCAAAAAGCTTGCGGAGCTTGAAGTCCGCAAGTTCGCAGAGGAAAATGTGGGAGTGGCCGTGACCACGAGTAAGGAAGCCGGACATTGTTTCTCTGGGATATCCGTGCTGACGATTGGCTTTCTTCGCAGTCCATCCGCCGTTCATCTACGGACCCTACGGCCTTGGCCAATCGACAGATCTGAACGGGTTTTGGCGGCTCAGCTCCAATGGTTTCGTATATGCTCTTATCAGCGGTCCTCCAGGACGATCGATCCCGCCACAATATCCAGTATACCCGGCGTTCATACATGTCAAAGACCTTGCACACGTCCATGTCTTGGCTATGCAATCCAGTTCGCCTGGGCACGTCANACGAGTGATTGCGTCTGGTGGTTCGTTCACCTGGAAGGAGGCCGTGGAGCACATCGCGCGCGTCCGNNCGCAGCTGAAGGGCCGGCTTCCTCGTCTGGACGATGCAGCAACCTCCCCTTTCGCGCGTCTGGCCGTGAACGCTGATGGGATGCTTGGCGTGTGCGAGTACAAAGGATGGCAGGAGACCATTGAGGAGACCATCGATGATCTGCTGCGAGTCGAAGCAGAGCTGGGCATGGCGCCATAGCGTATCGACTCCTTGATATACCTGTAGTCCCCATGCGATGTCGATTTAATTTCTTGAGGGCAGGATGGGGGCGGTCGCTAGCCTGCTCGGCTATCATGTGTTTTGAGTTTCGCGAGAGCTTCCATAAGTGCCTGGACGAACCAAGCATGAAAGGCTTTGCGGCGTTCCTCTGTTCTCAACGACCAGTGCACCTAGCGGCCGGCCCCTCGATGTGTTCCGTCAATTTGATGTGTGGCGCGCGCCGAGCGATCCCTCGTATCTGTGCACAGGTGAACGCTTAGTGTGATTTGATCCCTTTCAGAGACAACCGCCTAGCGGAAGGTACTCAGTGTAAAAGCCACAAGCCTGGCATCGCAGCACTAGCGAAGGCAATCATGTGAATTACTGAGTCTCAGCCTTTCAAAGTTTGATCGGTCGGACGTTGAGGATAAAATCATAAAGGCAATAATGCCAGATTTGCTTCAGACTCCAACCCAGCCCCTCCTCCGAGTCTTCGGGTGATATTCGAATAGCGTAGATAACAGATCTAATCATATTCACACGCCTGCTTACTTAAACCCACAACTTGACCCTTGACTCTCCAGAGGGACTGGCACTTAAATCAATATTAAATAAATTAAATCGAAAAGGGAAGGAGGGGGGAAAGGGGAGAACAACATGTCAAAGATCTCGTGGTCGCCCTCTCCATGGATTTCTCTGAAACTCGGAAACCGAGTGTGACAAGCGGATCTCGAGAGCTCGGTTATTTTTCCGGGGTGCCTTCGGTGCCCAAATAGGTGCAAATCAGGACTTCTCGCTGCTTCGCTATGCAAGAGATATTTTAAATTTCACAAACAATGGGAGCTCAGATATGCTCGAAACCTCCTACGGAACCCTTTAGTTACCTGAAAAATGTGTCGAGACTAGAAATTGAATAGTCAGACTTTGATTGGACCTTCAGGGAGCTACATCTCGAGAGGTAGACATGCTCGAGCAGACACCTGCCTGCACCGGGTATGATAGCTAGATTGTTAAGATTACAGACGTCGAGCAAAGTCCTGTACGAGACGGACAATCAGAAACTCAGTGATGGGAATAAATCACTTCATTTGTCTGTACCTGTATGAGACGGACAATCAGAAACTAGGTACAAGAAGTAAGTACGATCGACATCATTAATAAAAAGAAGC
>SFCI01000487.1:0-15661 GCA_004681135.1 Hericium alpestre | reverse complement strand
GCGANNNCGTTAGAGCCAGANATGAAGNNTNNAACATGGGNATGCAAACATACCCATTGACNTTCTCCCAGGTCGTTTGNAGCGCTTCCCGCTTGTACTGNTCNAGCTGCTCGATCGTTTGNTCGATCTTCTCCTTGTCTTTCAGAACCGTCGCTAACATTTTCTTCAGNGATGATTCGCGCTTCTCGACGCTACATGAGACAGTGAGATCACATCTTTGGACGAAATGGATTCATTGTTGCTCACCTGTCNATCATGTTCAAGACCTTNGGATTGACCTTTTTCTTCATCCCGCGTTGCTGATTCTCAAGCTCCGTTGCTTTGGCNCGAAGAGTCTCNAGNTCCGCATTTTGGAAATCGTACTGAGTACCTTCCTTTCCNAACAACCTTCACAAAAAAATCAATAACGAAAGGGTAGACTGAAAGTAGACGAAACNCACTCGCTATCTTGGAGTATCCAGTCATACTGCTTCTCCAGACTGGTGACATACGACTGCGCGGTCGCNCTNTCCTTGCCGAGGGTTTGCACGTCGTGCTCCATCTTCTTCAATGTGAGCTCAGCATCCGCAACGGCCTGCTTCTTCTCCTTGATGACGTTNTCGAGNTCGCTTAGCTCAGTATCGAAACGAGTCAACGTGGCACGTTCTTCTTGAAGCTTGCGAGCNGCCTTCGNNTGAGAGGCCTATATTGAGGTGCGAAGAGTCAACATCTTCATAAGTANGGTCCCAAACTGAAAATGTACCTCCTGCTTNGCATGTTCTGCCTCTAAATTACTCAATTCTTTCATCTGCTTCTCGATACCNGACCTTTCGCTNGCNTGCTTCTCGTCCGCAGCCTCGATNTCTTTCTCGATTTGTTCTANACNATACTTCNTCANTCACGCCACNGCATGGCAAGNTTATGCGAAAAAAGACCTAGTTCGAGCGTCGCTGTCTGCAGCTCTTTCTGCTGAGTCTTNACACCNACTGCCTGTTTNTGNAGAGCAGCCTTCCGCTTCGAGATCTCNGCCTANAATTATCCCATAAGACGGAACNGACATGANNTANGTTNATGNTAACATTACCTTGAGTTCATCCGTCTTGCCTTCTTTGTTGTTCTTGAACTCGCTCATGTCCTTCTCAAGCTTCTTGCACTCTTCCTTNGCTGTCTGCTGCTTCTGCCTCGCAGTCTCCAATGCCGTCTCGAGATCCACAATNGTCTGCTTTACGCCGTCCAGCTGAGCAGCGGTCTANGNGGACGGTGATCAGNCCCCGACAAACCTNTNCTCAAAATGGGAAAGGTACCTGTGATGCATTGCTGCCNTGGACTTGCTGCTCGAGAAGCCCCATCTCATGCTGCTTNATGTCGAGGTTGCGNGACAACGCCCGCCACCTCTCGCGCTTCTCCCTGATCTTNCCNTCCTCGCTCTCAAGCGCGCGCAACGTGTCNGTAGCNTCCCTCAATCGNCTCTCGATGTCCTGCAGCTCTTTNACCCGGAGCAGGATGCCGCTGCTNGTAGGTGCGGCACCGCCGCTCAGCGTGCCCGAGGGATCGTAGACATCGCCGTCGAGGGTAACAGACCGGGCTCGGACATCGCGCGAGAACGTCACGAGNTTGGCCGTCTCCGCNTCGTCGCAGATCAGTGTGTCGCCGAAGACGAACGCCATGGCGTTCTCCACCTCGTCGGGGTAGCCGACAATGGAAAGCGCGAGGCGCACTTTGCCAGGTGCCAGGCGGGTCGCGTTGTTGACGCGCTAGAAANCAGGTCTNAGAGACGCATGCAGGATGTGTGACAAAGNGACCTACCTCTGCCGGCATCCTATGCGAGCTGATTTTGCTCAATGGGATGATGGTGACTCGCTTCTTCAGCCTACCGTTCTGCAGCAGCTCCTTGCCGACGCGTTCGTCGTCGACCACGACGTTATACAGTTTGCCACCAGCGGTGATTTCCAGCGCAGTGGATTTGTCCCTGTCCTTCTCATCAAGATCGACCAGAGTCGCGACCAAACCTTTGACCTTGCGGGGATCGAAGTTCGGCGATGGCGTTGAATAGTTGAAGTCGAGCTGAGAGAAACGCTGCTTTGCCATGTCTCGTTCCTTGAAGGATCATGAGTAGATGAAAGGTCAAACGGCTGCGGCAAGCACGCACCTCTGTCAGCCTTTGGACATTCGACTTCGCCGTCCTCATGGCCATCTCCCGCTGCTGCTCAAGTTCTGAACTCCAACCGCACTGAGCCACATCCTGTCCGCACTGCTTGACTTCAGCCTTCAAGGCTTCCAGATTGCGGGCGCCTTCGCCGGCCTCCCGCTCCACCTCTTTCCAGCGCGCCTCAAGCGACTTCAGCTC
Source organism: Hericium alpestre (assembly GCA_004681135.1). NCBI lineage: Eukaryota > Fungi > Basidiomycota > Agaricomycetes > Russulales > Hericiaceae > Hericium > Hericium alpestre. The sequence goes on along the minus strand of SFCI01000487.1, from coordinate 13,335 downwards.
CTTGCGGTTCATGTCGAGCTTCACGCGGATCTGCTCCTCTTCCGCGGTCGCCTGCGCGAGTTGCGCCTTGGCATCCGCGAGCTGGCCCATGTAACCGCCACCAGTATTGTTCGAGGTGCCGGTGAGACCGGTGAGCAGGTTCTGTAAAAGGTCCTCCTTGTTCGCTAGCGCTGTCTGCATCTCGGTGTGCTTCTCTTTCACGGTGTTATACGAGGCGGTGTGCGCCTCTACCTGGGCTTGCTTTTGCGCCAACGCGTTCTCGAGCTAGTGACGATGAGTATCGGAGTAAGTAGAGATGGCCCAGAACGCACCTCGGTCCGCTCGGTCTCCACGCCTTTCAATTTAGCCTCTTCATCTGCGATGGTGGACTTCTTGATGTCGACCTGCGTCTTAATCTTGACGAGCGTCTTCTCGAGCTCGGCCACGTCCTCCTCCATCTTCTTGAACTTTCCACCTTTCTTGAGTTCCTTCTCCCTCTGCTTCTTCACTTCCGCTGCATCTGCCTCTGCCGCCTCGCCCTCCCTCGTAAACCGATCACGCTCCTTCTTCATCTTGCCTATTTCTTGCTCCTTCTTCTTGATCTCCGCCTGCTTGCGCTCGACGCGGTCGTTGCCCTCCGTCCACTCGAGTGCGCGCAGGACGCGCCCGATGCGCTCGAGCTCGGAGCAGGCCTTCTGCCACTGCAGGAACGAGCGCTTCTCCGCGCGGAGTGTGTCGAGCTTCGGCGTGATCTCCTCCGCAAGTAGCGACGTGATCTCATCGACGCGCTTTTCCTTCTTACCCATAGTCTTCTTTGCCTTTTCCTTGCGCTCTTCGAACATGCGTGTGCCGGCGGCCTCTTCGACCATGCCGAGAATTTCCTGCGGGCGCATGTTGAGGACCTTGGTGATACGGCCCTGCATAATGAGGAAGTTGGGGTTGTTGATGTTGAGTTGAACACTTTGGAATAGCGATTGAATGGTATGTTGCTGTGATTTATGGCCATTGAGCAGGTATTTTGAAACAGCAGGAAGTGCAATCTAAGGGAGCATCCGCATGTCAGATACGAGTTAAATTTGACATGTCAACAATTAAGAGGATAGAAATCTGCCGATACGCGCACAATCTCGCGATATACAGGACTGCTCACTCGCTCGCACGATGAGCAGACGGCCAGTCCTTATCTCCACGTCTGAGTTCGTATGCATTCTGAATTCTGCGTAGATGCACAGCCCGGGCTCATGCGCAGCGCTCTCAATGAGACGTGCGGCATCGGAAAAATTAGCATGGCAATGTTTGTGAGACTGAAGTTCTGATGACGCTCGCCAATCCGAGGACGCTCGCGCACCAGTTCTAAAGCATCATTTCTCCGGCCGTCTTCTGAGTCCGGTAGTGATGCACAAACCGCAATTACTCGATAACTTCGAATATGGGCATGCTGGGCTCGCCTGCGAAGCTCTCGATAGCGATGTCCGCTGGACGCCGCCCTACGCGAAGCCCGGGGATAGTGTCGCTCGTGGAGACTTCCATCGAAGTTTCGATCACAATGGATACAGATACCAAACACGCACCTGTCTTGTAACAGTGATCTGCTTACAGGTCTCTAAGCCCACGGGGCTGGTGCTTCTGTCCGAGTTGTCGAAAACGATAGTGACGCTGGCTTTGGTGACACCCGCTTGGCCTCGCTTATAGATGAGGTCTTGTTGGTTAGTAGCACGCATCTAGACGTCAAAGTCGCGTATTAGCATACTATACAGACAACACGAGGTAAACGCACCGAGGACATGTTCGTGATGCCCAGGACGAAGCAAATGGCGTCCAAGATGTTAGATTTGCCCGAGCCATTGAGACCGGTGATGGCGTTGAACGACGAATCCCAGCCGCTTATTACAGTCCGTACGGGGTATGACTTGAAGCCCTCAATGACAAGCTCCTCGATCCTCATCGTGGGCTGAACGCGAGCGGCGAGGCGGTGAGTTGAAAGAAGAGACGGACGCCACAGACGCGTCGCGTCGTCGGCTATCATTCGGTCGCCGCTTCTACTTGCCTCACGTGGACAGATCTCAGATATTCGCGCTTCTGAAGGCTTGTGGTCTCCTCGCAGCATGCGCATATATTGAGACCAGCTCACAACCCACATTCCTTACTCTTCTCTCTTCTCACGTAAGTTCCCCTGCCCACGTATTTCTTCATTTCTGACGAGTCAATCTTGTCAGGACGTTAACCCTCGGCCATCGCGACTTTTCGTCTGCATCTGAGCCACAATGTCTTTCTCTGACTTTGGCTCCGATCTCACCGACTTGTCGTCCTCCGAGGGTGATTTAGACTATAAACCACCCACCCAGAAGAACAAGAAGAAGACGCCTAAAGCTAAGCTCACAAAAAAGCAGCAAGCGATCGAAGGTGCTCTGAGACCCCCTCGCACGACGCAGTACACGACAAGGTCGCTCTACGGTACNTTTGCTGTTGCCTTACGCGTTCCTCCGTCGTTCTGAGCGAAGTTTCAATCGCAGAGCAAATGGTAGAAGGCAGCATTGATCTGGATCCCGAATACCAGAGAGGTACGTCGCTGTTGCCATAGACCTCGCCCATGCCACCTGGATACCATTTTCATCCGCTTTTCTAGATGTGGTTTGGCCCGATACAAAACAGATCGGTCTCATTGATTCCATATTCCGTAATTTTTACATCCCTCCCGTCATCTTCTGTGAGTCGGTACCTACCTTCTCGCTGATGTCAATGCTTAACTTAGTTAGCTGTAATGGTCGGGAAGGATGGGTCAGAAAATCGGGTCTGCATAGATGGGAAGCAGCGCTTAACTTCATTGCAAAAGTAAGTATTCATTCACCGTCATCTTCGATCGTATGAACTGACTCATGATAATCTGTTAGGTTCATGGATGGTCTGGTGAGTTTTTACCCTGGTTAACAAATTCCCGATCTCAATGATCAGTATTCGCTATAACAGATTCCTTGTAAGTACCCTTCAATGACTTTTGACTCCATATCGTAACCGAACGACCACGTTCTAGATAAAGATTAGTACGTCGTGGGCTTAAATCTCCTCCAGTCATGCTTTAACCAGCATCCTAGTGCTACGGGCAAGAAGTACTGGTACAAGCAGGTCGGCTCTACAAGAGGGCGGACCCCTCTTGCAAAACATCTACAGCAGATATTCTGCAACAAACAGATTGTCTGTATGGAATATGATGGACTGAATGATGATCAAGAGAGGGAGATGTTCCAGGTACTTGTCTCGAATTTCCAGAAGTCTCCATGGGCTGAAATGGTGTCAGCGTGTTCAACTCGGAGTAGCTCTGACTCCTGCGGGTTTGTTTTGTCCCGAATAACCTGTCTGTCGTACGTATTCATGACTCTTTGCAGAGCGTATGCAAGCAATCACCGGTCCATGGCCCACATTCATACGCACCCTTCGAGATCAAACCGGCCCAGACGTTTTCAATGACCTTTCAGATTTCGGCAAAACACGCGGTCGCGATTTCCAGGCCATCGTCTCCGTCGTNTTCATGATAGACAAGATGCCCACGCTTACTACACCTGCAGCACCCGCGCTCGAGAAGTGGCTGCAGCAGACTACGACACCACCGCAAAAATTACGCGACGACGTGCACAATACGTTCCAAATTCTCGTTCACATGGTGCAAGACCCCAAACTGAAGACCCCGTTTATGAAGCCGACCCGCATATCACCGGTTGAATTTGTCATGGTCGGTCTGCTGATCTATAAGCACAGGCATGAGCTGTCTTTTGCCCAGCTCTCCTCTGCTATTGGGAAAATCAGGGCGAACGTCCGTGAAGTGGAAAAAGATATCCGGACGAATACGCGTGTAACGAGGCTTCTATTCAGTTCTATTAAGAAATTGAACACTACAAATCTCAAGAGTGATGGNAAGGGCGATAAGCCCGCTGCGCTTGCAGTTGGGACCGTCGCGCCCGCNGTATCCTCAAAGAACATNTCTGCCTCTGCTGGGCCTTCAAAGAACACATCAGCCTCTGCAGGACCTTCGAAGAACACTTCGGCTTCTGCAGGACCCTCAAAGAAACGGAAGCGCATGGTGGAGAGCAGCAGCAGCGACGACGAGGATGCTGATCTGCGGCCTCCACCTCCCAAGACAGGCTCGAAGACCAGAATGACGATGAACTCCCGAGCAGCCAGGCTAGTGGATATGGAGCCTCCCAAACCTAAGTGGACAGGAAAGCCAAAGACCACCGCCAGCTGTTCTGCCGCGAATGGCACCAAAACGTCAGCGGGAGCATCATCATCCAAGACTGTCAAATCGCCGGTGATGCCAAACAAGCCTCCGAACGCATCCGTCACGAAATCGGCAACGTCAGCGAAGAAGCCTGCTCCCAGCACGGCCAATCAAGCCAGAAACACGCAGACTGCAAGGCCGTCGAAGCCGCTTCCGCCCCATATCAACACGCAGGTCTCGGCTGCGCCAAGCTCGAAGTCAGCGATGACACCGAGGAACAGGAGGCAAATTCAAAGTCCCGTGTCTCCACCGGAATCTGCCCAGTCTGCGCCCATCCCATCGCCGGTTGTGCCTCCGCCTGCAGTCGCCGCGCCGCCTAAAGTACCAAAGCTTGAACGAAACCCAACGACGCCGACGGTGCCAGCAGAGCTCCCGGTCTTCATCAAGCAAGAGGCCGAGCCAATCAGCCTGTCAAGCTTGCCGCCGAAGCCTAGCGGACCAAGCAGGCTCGCAGCGCTCCGTGCCGCGAAGGCAGCGAAGGCAACTGGTGGCTCGCAGACGAGTTCGCCCGCTGCTGGACCATCAAATACCGGTGCCCCGCCTGCTTCTATGGCTGCTCAAGGCATGCCTATGCAGAACCCGGTGCAGCCGACACAGATGACCATGCAAAATCCAGCTCAGCCATACCAGAACCAGCCGGCGATGCCCAGTGTTCTTTCTCCAAATCTGAGCCGGAAGCCGTCACCGCCTAGAGCTCCAGCGCCGTCGATGCAGTCCTGGCAAGAGCCGCCGCCGCCCACGCCTATGGTCGGCGTCCAGCCGACATCTCCGGCGTACACGCAGACGCCTTTTCCTGCAGTCAATCAAGGCTTCCCTCAGGCAGGACAAATGCCGCAGGGTCAGATGATGTCGCCGCAGACACCGCAGATCACCATGACGCCTCAGAATTTGAATGCACTGCTCCGTGCTGTCGGCGCCAGCACCCAGTCTGTGCCGGCATTCAACCCTCAGAACCAGGCATTTTCTCAGAATCAGACGTTCAACGGACAGCATCAGGCCTCTCAACCGCCCGTGAATGGCATGCAGTTCGGGAACCACGTCGGCGCCGCGCCATCTCCCGCCGCCAACGACTCATATTCCCAGTTCGCGCGCCCGGCATACGCGGGGAACAGCGCCCCCGGAAACCACTCCTTTAGCCCGATGACGCCGTCCATGTCGAACGGCTCGTTCGCCCCAATGACGCCGGCGCGCTTGGTGTAGAGGTAGGAGACGAGCGTGGGGAAGGATTGAGGGTGCGGGATGCACAGCGGCACGACAGGTACGTTGATCGATGCTCCGGGAGCGGATGGGCAGTCGGGGTCGGATGCAGGAAGGGCGGGGAGAGCTGCGCAGTGCGTGGCGAGGACAATGTTGTGCACCGGGTAGAGGGTTACTCGGCGGCTGGACAGCTGGGTCGGCAGGCGCGAGTAGACGGCCATCATGTGCGTGGGCATCACATTGGAGGACAGATCGTTGACGACAATGTCCATTTCTTTGGGCAAGGTAGCCGTCGGGGTAGCCGTGACGCCGGTGAGGACCTTCATCATGCTGTGAAAGGAAGGTATGAGCACGCTGGAAACATGTGGAGGCAGCGAGGCAAAGGGGACTTACGAAGGGCCTTTGGCTTTCAAGGAGTCTCGAATAAACGTGATTGGCATCCCCAGAAAGGTGGGGTCGAGGGCGGCCAAAGTCTCATTTGAGACACCCTTTGTACCGGGGAAGGCGAGGAAGCGGGGTAGTGCGACATGTGTCGTCGGGTTCTCGACGCGGGAGGACGAGGCATCTGCCATTTCCACATCGGTGACCGAGGGAGGAGGGGTAGCCTCCTGAGTAAATTGGAAGCGTTGGGGCTCGGTGCGCGCCTTGGGGGGCAGACGCTTCGCATTGAGGTTGCGCGATGCGCCTGGGATATGACGGGCCTGGCGGCCATTTAGTTTCTTGAACTTGGAGATATGATTCTTTGGGGGAGGGGTATTCTCGGTGTCGACACGCTTTGCGTGGACGTTGGAAAGTGAGAGAACCATGGTTGTAGTAGGGGAGGATGAGAAGGCTGCGAGGGGAAGAGTGGTTGGTTGGATGGATGCTGAGTCGCTGTTGAGGCGATGTAGGACAAGAGGCGAAGACAGAGAGCTTGTTGGAAGATGGTGGAGACAGGACGAGTGATTATAAGGCGGGGCGAACAAAGAGTCGTCTGGGAGCGTGACGTCCACCACGGTGACTCTGATCGTGACTGCGAGAATTGTGTGCTCCTTCCTCAATCAGCAAGTCTCACGGACCCACCCGTCCCCCTCTTCGCCTTCCTTCGCTTGTGGGCGCATGTATCTCCCTACCCGAGCATCGCTTCTCGTGTCCACAACCAGAAACGGAAGCCCAAACTCCCAGGAAGCGACGGAACTGTGCACTTTCGCGTCGCAGACGTTGAATTCTGTGTTGCCAGTCACACTGGAGCGACTTCTGCACGTCCATCGCAACGCGAGTACTTTGCATTATTGTTCTGCACCGGCGGCCATCTGCAATTGTCCAGAGGTGTCAGTGCTCATGCAAGTCAACCACACCCCCATTGTGGGCAATTGAAATTCAGGATGTGCACAATAGATCACGTGCGCAGTACCAGAAACGAGGCTCACCTTAGGCGTCCACGACGCTTCCGCACCAAGATGGCTTTGACACCGTTCCTAGAGCGTAGCTAAATTGACGAGGCATCTAACAATGCTGAGAGGCGTCAATTCGGATGTTCACAGATTTAGGTCAAAGAGGCCTGAGGCGCGATGATCGGGTCCGACGGCCGAATGCGTTCTTCACAATTCGCAGGTTCGATCGTCATGGTCGCTGTCCGAGATAGCGAAGGTCAATTCTTCAAGGCGTATGGAACGTTGATCTGCTGCGCAGATTGGCGTGCTGTGGAGATATGTCGCTGCAACAATTGTCAGAATGATCGACTGAAGTAGGCTCACATGTGCTGACGGGGAGATCTGATCGCCACGACCCTCGCAGAGACGATCCATGCCATATGCGGAGTCTGCGTTCTTGGTGCGAGACAAAGTTCTAATCGAGATGGGCTCCAGTCTGACGGGCATGTGGCACGCTGCCCGAGGAAAGACAGTCAGCGATGGAGGAAAACAATGAGTTATGGACGTAGCGTGAGTCGAGGCACATAGCAACGTGCAGAACGCATGTTCTCAGATGCATTAGTGAGCAGTGCAATCCATACTCCAAGCGACATGCTGTTGTTAGCGAGGAACACAGGCAACTATTCAGAAACAAAACAACGCAAATCAGCAGAATAGATGGAGCAACGCTGAAATTACTGTGCAACAACAATTCTCCATCTTGAACGAGCTCATACAATTGGAGCATTCGCCCAAAATCAGCGAGTACAGTGCGATCATGTCCTGTCGCATTGGTCGGGAAGAAGAGCCGAGAGGTCGGAGAACAATAGGACGTAGAGTCAGTCGAGGCTTCGAGTCCTACACACGTGTTGTGCAAGTGGCGTCATTAGCGACGAAACCACGGATTAGATTTCCTCCAAGTGCCATCGAAAAAAAAAAACACGGAAAAAAGTTAACAATAACAATGAGTCTCGGGATCGGAAGATAGCCGACGGACATAAACGGACATGCGTACCAGGGTGGATGAACGCTTTGACGGTGAATAGAAGAATGCGGGTGAGCACCTATAAGAGGGCCTTTCGTTAGCATAGAAAACAGAAGAACTTGACCTCGCCATAATCAGACGCAGGGATGGGAAGATGGGGTGTGGCAGAGACAGCTCCGTTACAACTGGCTAGTCGTTGACTCGCTCGGAAAGTAACCATGGTGGGGGCGGGAAGGCCGTGCCAAACGTGAGTGCTCAGACGGCGCCACACAACGAAGAGAGCCAGGAAAGAACTCCTAATCGACATATTCGTCGAAGAAACGGATGTGGCGTCGTTGTCCATATACCGGCAAGGTAGAAGCACAATGATGAACTGCGGATGTCGACGATGAAAAGACCGCCATCTACATGGCACAGCGCAAGGCAGAGAAGTAACTCGAAAGGAGTGCCTTCAAGACCTCTGGTGACCTTCTGAAGGATCAAAATTGGCTCCTGTGATGGACATCTTCCGAAAGAGCGGGGCGTCGTTGTTCAATGCTCAACGATTGCCTGCTTTTGGGAACGGCAGGCGTCGGGTGCAGATTGACAGTTGAACATGGGGAAACACGAGGCCGGATGGCGACGGGCCGGGCGGACAAAGCGCGAGCCAGGGAATCCGCCGGTGCAGAAAGCGATGGCCTTGGAGAGACGCTGTCCGAGGGAACGAAGGCCTGATTGACGCCTTGAGAAAGCGCAACGTGTAGCGTTGCTGCTCAGCGGCGCTGGTAATGGAGATGACCTAGGTGGCGTTCATGTCGCTTTGAAGGAATGCCACCTTCGCGCCCAAAAGAAGCGGGGGTTGTCCGCAAGCGATGCGCAAAGCGAATATCAAAGCGAGAGTAAAGAACATCTTCGGTTGCGGGCCAGGGAAAATGCAAGGAGGGCGGCTTGGAGATATTGGTGGGGAGGAAGTGTCAGAAGGCGATCGGATCTGGCGATGGCGGCAGCACAGCTGTAAATATATGGGAAGATGGGAGCGCACCGGCGCCGAAAGCGATGACCTCTAAGACAGTCGAGAGCGCCCTCCAAGGACATGGTCGGTGCGACAGGCGTTGACTTGACAGGTGCGGTGTGGCCCATCGCAGCTCGGTGGCGCGGTTGAAGGCGAATGACGTGAGTGGCATTGTCGCTTTGAAGTAATGTTACCTTCGCGCCCAGGAGAGGCGGGGTTCGTCTGCAAAGCGAAGGTCAAAGCGATAGCGAGGATCATCTCCCGTCGTATCGCCGCTGAATCAATGCTCCAGGCGTAGGTGTAGGCCAATTTTGATGATGCTCCGGCGGGCGCCACACTGCACGATCGCATGCAAGTGAGAGGCGAGAGGATTGGCGGCCCGGGGGATGGTGTTGTCAGAAGGGATCGGGTCGAGTGATGGCAGTGACACGGCTGTAAGTGTCCAGAAACCCGCCTTGATATAGAGGAGAAATTTGGATGGCGGAGGGCGCGTTCAACGATGTAGAGGAAAAGGTAACACCCCAAAGGACGTCGCGCTCGACGATTGCGATTTCTGGCGATGGCGGCGGCGGACTCGCGGGTCGGTCGGATGAGTTTGTGGCTAGCTAGATGTCGAAACGGTGTGTCTGACAGGTGTATAGAATGTGAATCTGGTAGGGTGGCATCTTCATCGTCAAAGCGACATGTGGTGGTGTGGCGGCGGGCCAGGAGCTCAGGCGTGAGTGTCAGACACCCGTAGCAAGAGTCGGGTTGGAATGGATCGCGGAAATGAGAAGTCGGTGTGAGTTCACTTTAGAGAGGGGAGGATGAGGAGAGAGAGAAACGAGCGCGTGGGAACAGTGCATCGTGGCCGGGAAAGCGTTATGTGACGGCCGAACATCTATTGTGGGCTTTGTTCAAGTGGTTGAAACCCCAAATTATGGACAACAATGGGAAAACAAGCTCCGAAAGACAGTAGGGAGGATAGTGGCGGGATTTAATGGCTCAGAGCCCGTTAACATACCCATATTTCGACTGCTGAGAGGCCGGCGGCCCATGGCCGAGCGATGGATGGAATGTACGCTGTGGGATGGTGACCATACCAGAAAAAGGCATACGGCATTAATGAAGTGCGTAGCGAGAGTTCACCTCTTGCTCATAAATTTCTGTTTGTTGCTTCAGTCGAATTTGATTCTATTTCGTGACGGCGTTCCAACAGCATGCGGCGTACGAACCAGATGATGCTTTGCGACCAACCCCCTCGTGCCAAACCCGACAGGTCAGTGACAAGACAACGAGGCCGTTCCGCTTTGACTGTTTTCAGATTTTTCGAGCCACCGAGACGTGAGATGCAAGCAAGACGATAGCGAAGATGAAGTCGAAGGCCATGCGAAGTAAGTTCACAAGGTGAGTTCGCGTCGGCGATCAGCGGGCGCCTAAATCACAGGACGAGAAGCGCGGCCACGTGATGTCTCGTTGAACGTCGCGTTTGGCGCCCACTGTGCTCTTCTTTACGACCACGACCCCCGCCCCGACGCGCCCGCTCGACGCCCGACATATGCGCTGACAAGGACAACTTTTTTTCTGACATCCAAGGCCTTATCCAGCAAACCAAGCATCTGTCCTCTTTGTTTTCTCGCAGTAATGTCGGAGACGACACAGATTTTATTCAACTCGCCGGCCTTGCATTCGCTGAAGCGCGACCAGCTTGTGAAGCTTTGCAAGATCCATTCAATTAAGGCCTCTGGGAAGAGTGTGGAGCTCGTTGACAGGTTGAAGCAGCATGCAAAGACGCTTCCGCCGAACGAGCCACTAAGTGTCGCCGCACGGAATGAGGGGGCTCCAGACAAAGGAGACATGGCTGTCGGAGCTGCTATGCCACGGCCGAGCGAGCAGTGGGAAATGGTCATGGACGATATCGAGGAGGAGACGGACTCTCAAGGAGGCACGATGTCGTCTGTCAGGACCACGACGGGAATGCGCGCTGCTGGCGAATTTGGAACTGGTGGCTCTAAATGTGCGTTCTCTCTGCGTATCGAACCTTGCAATTTAATGATGTTTCCCTTTGTTATGCCTCCACAGCATCCAGTGTCAGCTCGTCTATCAAAGCGCTCGCAACCTCGCTCGGGCTCAAACGTACAGGGACCAACAAATCTGCCTCCTCGCTCTCCATTGCCACGTCGGCCACCATGACGTCCGACCATGATGATGATTTGCAGCGCCTCTCCAAGCCATACGACTCGCTTCCTGAAGTGTCGCCCGATGCCATGCCACAGACAGACCACTTCAAGCTCTCGACGCCCGACGCCTCATTTGCGGAAATCCCTGGTCAGCCATCTCGTGCAGGCCGCCCTGCGGACCCGAATGCCCGACTAAGCACCGGGGAAGGCCTCACCACGACAATTCGTTTGGTGTCAGCGGCGAATCCTTTCTCATATGCACCCGATGCGCCCGGTACACCGCAGCTGAAGCCTTTCGCGACCGACTTCGACCTGCTCACGAGCCCTGGGGTAGATGGAGAGTCCCGCGTCCCGGTCTGGCCACTGTCGCCTGAAGCGGCGGGTAGACAGAGCCTGTATCCTTCTCTTGCTTCTCTGCCGAAACCCACGCTAGAAGGGACGGATGTCGCCATGACAAACTCGCCAAGAATCGCAGTAAATTCGCCTAGGAAGGGTAGCATGCAGCGGACAAACTCTCAGAGAAGGACTCCACCAAAGCCTACAAACGACGTGCAAGACATTTTCTCCCCTGCTCCTGCGTCCTCATCTCTTGCCCCACCTGGCTCAACTTCACTGCCACGCAGCCAGCCCTTCATTTTTGGCTCGCCTCTGCCGCAGAACAGCGTCTCGAACAAAGCCTTCGGCTCGGCGGCCGCGTCCGTGCTCGAGGAGATGAATAGGAGGCTTTCAGCGGCCGGCGCACAGAAGGTCGGCACGGACTTCCTCGAAGCCAAGCCAGACATGCCTATACCCAGCGCGAGCTTTGGCTCGACGAGCAGCAAGCAGGGCCTCGACAGATTCAACAAAGCGCACGAGGACCAGTTCAACAAGATGGATTCGATTGCGAACCATTATGCGGCGAGAAGAGGTGCCCCGGGACAGGTGCCCGGCTCGAACAAACGGAAGTCGGACGCGATCGGGAAAGGCCCTACGCCAGGTGCGAAGCGTACCAGCGCCGGGACGAGAGTCATCAGCAATGGCGTGCGGAAGAAGATGGGTGTCCCTGGTGGGTTCGGGGACGACGACGAGAGCGAGGAAGAAGAGGAAGAAGATCGGCGGATGTCCAAGCGAATTCGGGTCGTGGAGGGCGATGGCGGGAGGGATAAAGGAAAGCGGGTCTCGCTCGCCCCGGATGTGAAAGCCGATGACAAGGTGTCGGAGAAGGACAAGAAAGAGAAGGAAAAGGAGAGGAAAGCCGTGAGGAAGATGCTTGACATGAAGAGGGAGAAGCGGAGGAGCAGTATACGAAGAGTGAGTGGGGTACGAGCACAACCACCTCAGAGTAAGTACTTCCGCACTAGATATCCAGACCCGATCTCATCCCTTATTATGATGCAGACAAACCTAAGGGTGCTACATCCCGTTTCGGTTTCCTGTCGTCTGCGAAATCTATGGTGCGCAGCGTTTGGAACATGGGCTCAAAGGCGCCTGCACCTTCGTCAAACATCCCGGTCCCCAAGGTCCAGGCTGCACCCGCCAAGGTAGTTATTGAAGAGAAGAAAGAGTCGACATCTACTACGATGCGCAAGCCTTCTGTTTCCAAGGTGCCTCCGTCGACCTCCGTCTCTTCTAAATTATCTGTTGGCACGTCGTCCAACAAGGCCAGTGCACCTTCGTCCAGGGCGCGGTCTCCGATCCCAGCATTCAACTCGACGTCTTCCAAAAGTTTTGCTCCATCTACGGCCCGCTCACGGGTCGTGAGTGGTGGAAGCACTGCTGCATCAAGGTCCAGCGTCTCAACAAGCTTGTCTACGACCAATTCCAGCTCAAAGTTCAGCACCCGAACGAGTTCCGCAACCACTCTATCCTCCATAGGTACCAAGGGCACAAGTTCCACGCGCTCATCCAATGCAGGAGTATCGTCTTTAGGTACTAGGCGCAGCGTGACGTCCAGCGCATCAGGTGCCCAGAAGACATCAGGCTCAAGCCTCCCTCGAGCATCCTCTTCGCGACTCTTCGCACCAACCGCCAGTTCCTTAGCCAAGACACGAGGCTCCATATCCGGTCTACCCAAGGTCAATGAGAAGTCCACACCCAAGTCGCCCAGCAGTAGTAGCACTTCTCCTCTTGACCAGATCACGAACAGTACTGCTGGCGCCAGCAAAATCCCGAGAGCCTCACCCACCAAGATCTTCAGCAAGCCCTTGAGCGCTGCTAGCAGTCCTTCGCTTGTCCCGAAGCCCATCCAGCCCACTTCTCTGGCTGCAGCAGCGTCCACGCTCGCGGACATGTCTAGCCCCACGAACCACCCATCCAAACCACCCGGCACCATCCCTGTGAAGCCGAAAGGCCTGGCCGCGCGCCGCCCACGCATCTCCCGC
>SFCI01000486.1:9042-20326 GCA_004681135.1 Hericium alpestre | reverse complement strand
CATGCAGTCCGTCGGCCACGCGAAGCGCGCGTCGTTGATGAGGTCGAGCACGCGTTCTGGGAGCTCGTCAGGGGGTGTGTTTGCGGAGATGTCGTACGCGCGCAGGAGCCCCGAGGCGCGTGTGAGTGATTGGCAGATGGCTTTGAGGCGGCGGACGACGCCGGACGGGGTCCAGAGCGAGGCTTCTGATGCGTAAAGGTGCGACTCGAAGCCGCAATCGCCGATGATGACGGGTTGAGAGAGTGTGAAGGGTCCGTGGGCTATTGGTGGGCGGAGGTGGTGTGGATTGAGGTGTATGGACTTCGCGGACGGGAGCTTGCTCATGCTATGGTGCTCGTTAAGGTGGCGCTCTATAATAGAGTGGACGGTGAACGACATAGAAGTGGCTTTGCCAAGATGATGGTGGCGGGTGTGAGAAGGCTCTTTCGGGAAGAGGACTTCCCTCCACCCAGACGAGAAGAAGACACCGTCGTCGACGGCGCGGGGGGGTGAACTTGACGTTGGCTAGCTTCGTTACGTCCATGCTTCGCAGTTCTTGCAGAGACGAAACATGGAGCGCACACATTAATCGAGAGAGCTGAACACCAGCAACAGGGACTTCGGGCACGCTGCAGTCGATGATCGGACTCTGGATGATCGCACGGCGGAAGAGCGGGACAGAGGCGTTATGGCGGGAGACAAGGTGGCAGAGGATGTCCATGCCGCCCGTCGCCCCGCCAAACAGCGTGATGTTCGAGGGGTCGCCACCAAAATCTGCGATGAAACGGTGCACCCATTCCAGCGCCTTCTGCTGATCACGTAGCCCGTAGTTCCCAACACCCTCATCGCCATGCGCTTCGTTGTCTTCCTGCATTTTAGGACTCGCGGCGAATCCAAAGATACCCAGTCGGAAACTATGAAAAAAAATGCGTTAATGCGGGTCAGACGACGCCCGAATGTGAGAAGCGTACGCACTTGATAGTCACAAGCATGATGGGCTTTCCCAAAAGCATGCTGTTCTGCACAAGCGCGCCGCCATCAAAAAGCCAGTCTGACCCTGAGCCGCGATTACCACTGCATGATGTCAGCATGAAGCGTCCTAACCGCCCAATGGGAGCGAGACGTACCCGTGTATCCATAGCATAACTGGTATACGCGACTCCCTGCTCAGACCGCCGGGGCANGTGATGTTGAGATTCAAGCATTCAGACTCTATTTGCTTGAGGTTTTGTTTAGGAAACTCGGATTCGGTGAAACCGAAGAGNTCCTCTTCAACGCGCCGGCCCTTGTGTTGCGGGCATATAGGTCTGAATGAGCCCAGTGTTAGTCGTGTGTACATGTCGTTCTCTGCTCTACTTACCCGAAACGAGTCGCGTCTGTGCGAGACATATACGAGGTCAAGAGCTTTGACTGGCGAAAGCGAGCGGGGATACTAGCGTACTTGATGCCCCTGAACTGGTAAACCGGGGCCTCGGGCGTGGACAATGCATGCTGGATCCCAGTGAAAGTCGTCTTCAGAGTGGGATGACGGACGACGGGCTGGTGGGCCTGCATGGCCTGAATGCCCATGGTCGAAGATAGGAATGTGGGGTACGAGGGAGGTGAGGTATGAGATACATGAGCTCATCGGGCGACAACGGCATTAAGAGATGACGAGGCCGGGCTTGTATGCTGTTGATTTCCGTGCCTAAATTAAAACAGTCCATCCGCCGACCCGACATCGATACAATTCGAGTTGCATCCGCAGAAAAGTTGGTTGCTTTCGCCCGGATAGGCAAACCGCAGCGAGCGCCCCTCTATGCACCAGCCGCACGTGACCGGAGACGGGCCCGCAAGGGTGCTGGAACTTACCGTGGGCTGGCCTCGACTGTGCTGGGCAGTGATATTTCGCCCAGAGCTGTGGACGCCGTTGCGTAACCAATGCGTTCACGGACGCCCTTGGTCGGACATGAGATCTGCAGGCCTGGGAGAACGCGTCAGAAATGTCCGTCAATTGAACGGAACAGAGAGCCAGGAATAAGAGCGAGAATCTACATGTCGCCGACGGTCATCTGCAACGAGCCCATCAACCTAAGATTTGAACAGGTCGATATACGTACTAGGCAAGGTGGGGCGCAGGCGTGATGAGCTCGGGATCTTTCTGTGACCAAGGAACGCGAAAGAAGCCACAGGATGCGACAAAGATCCGGGTCTAGTGCCAACGAAGCCTAAATTGATCCATGGCATGAGAAAGTCCAGACCCGGAAGACGTACTCGCAGGATTGTCATCAGTATCATTATCAGAGAGGACGTCCGGCAGCGTGAAAGTAAGAATAAAATGGGTGGTGTTCTATTACGAGCAACATCCCAAGGGGGGACCAGGCATTTCACAGATCTGAAGAATCTTTGCAGCGGTAAGAAAGCGACGCGTACAAAGACGTGCGGAAGAAGTAGAGCGGTGATCATCAGAGGAACTCACAGACCCTCGTATCGTACTCCAAATAAGACGAGTGTCTACGACGACAGACGTATTACGAAGGCCACGGCCTTGCCGCAGGGTAGCTGATTCCTCCTATCAGCAAGAGCAGGAAGTCTAGCTCAGAAGGTGGATGTTCAACAGAGCCGACCAGACCTCTTACGCTGCAATGATATCAGTTCTCCATCCTCCACTGGCTGCGTACATCGGGATCTAGGATAGATGTCCAAGATCGCGTTATACCGTAATGCCTGTCTTTCGCTGGGCGTATGTCACCCGTAAGCTCAATCGTGCGGAGGGAAAGAATGACAGACACGATGCTCACATTATGCGTACACATGTCCAAAGGAAGCAAGCTTGAAGGTGCCATCCGTCCGCTTCGAATCAGCGTGACTTCAAGAGCAATGATGGTCTGCCACTAGGGCCGTTATCCGAGAGCGTCTTCCGTTGTCGCCGAGGATATGATAGAGAACAGAAATCTAGGCAAATAGAAGATTATGTCAATGGGCCATGGTGGTCAAAGGGAAGGATGAACGTACGCGTCGACGTCAGATACATATTGTCCTGCGAAATGTCAGGAAATGTCCCACGGTTGGCACAGACTACATGTATCATCATCATCATGTGTTCAGTACTTCAATACATACCCACAATTAAATACCCAGGTAATCGTAAATTAGTGTCACTTTGTGCGAAAATTCAAGCTGACCATCTTCGGTGGGTACAATCTATCGACCTGACACTTATACGTACACCGACACCCAACCTAGTCTCCCCAAGGCAGAGTAGATGATGACTCAACATCAAGGTGTCGTCTACTCCGAATTCGAAGGCTGGAGATGCAGCATGACGACCTCGCCGTCCTTCCTGACGAACGTCCACCCAAGCCTGTGTCACAGATTGTTCATTGTATCTTCTCGAGATGTAGTGTTTAACCAAATCGTGCAGTCTATGTTAACAAGCATCATCAACAAATATAGCCCTCCCCATGTTCACTGTGCAGCAACCCGCACAATCCCCCAGTGCGCATTCCGTGGGGCCCCCACGTG
This sequence comes from Hericium alpestre, assembly GCA_004681135.1. NCBI lineage: Eukaryota > Fungi > Basidiomycota > Agaricomycetes > Russulales > Hericiaceae > Hericium > Hericium alpestre. The sequence continues at coordinate 16,843 of SFCI01000486.1, read as the reverse complement.
TCATTGGAAAGATTATTTGCAATGGGGTCCAGGGCGAGGTGCCTTTCGAAGACACGGTGGTGAGTTGCAAAGAGACAATAGGAGGCCAGCTCAGTAGCATGGGCCTTTTTGATATGGGCAACTCGACGAAACTTTCGAGATAATCGAAGTTGAAGGTGATTCCTGGCCGGACATCCCAGTGTTTGCGGGGCTGAGACAGCCGAAGTGTGTACATGGTGTGAAGATGCATTCCGGAAGTTCCATAAGTTGCGATACTTCCCAGTTCTTCGTCATAACCCTCGTTTGGCATTTCACAGAGGACGGCACTGTTGTCGTCTCCCTCGCCAACAGTCAGGACATAAGTACCGTCACGAACAAATTGGCCTCGAAATTCATTGCGAGTGTAAAATCTCAAGAAGTCATCAAAAAGCTGTATCGAGCCATAGACCAAAGTCACCATCAGGATGTAACAGATCATCAAGGTCCATACCTCTTCCAATGTACATAACTCCCAGGGCAGGGTGATGACATGCCGATAGCTTGGACCGGCAAATGTGAGCTTGACAGGCAACGAATCCGCGTCCGGACCGCCCTCCCAGAGATACCCCAGCCTCTGCGACAAATTCTTGACACAATGGTGGATCTCCACAACGAGTGCATGCTGCTCGCGTGCGACCGCCTGTACACTCTCTAGCTGATCGCTGCGCAAATAGGTTCATTCCCGTCAGCTAGTCCGAAGACGGAGCACTAACCCTTGTGCGAGCGTGAGCAGCGTGTTGATCGCTTTGATCTGCTCTGAGAGCCGCAGACGCAGCGCGACGACCTCGTCCTTCCTAACCAGCATCCACCCGACCCGGCGCCACAGACTACTTGTCGTCGAGCTGCGGAAGGCCGCGACCCGCTCATTCGCTTGCGTCAGGAGGCGCATGCAGACATGCACAGCGTGATATAGCCCATTCTCAACGGACTGTGAAAGGCGATCCGGGCCGTGGAAGGATAGCGTGCGCTGCACGCTCGCGATGGTGTATACGAGCGAATCCAGCTCGGCGAGGAGGTCGCGGTACTCGGCCGAGGCGGCGCACGGCGTTTGCGATCTGGAGGAGCGAGATGATGTCTCCTAGGGAGCCGAATGTGAAGGCGACTATGGCAGTCATGGTGAGGGGATCGCGGGTCGCTGATAATCGCGAATCTACAAGGTATATCCTGATCGCGGTGCAGCCTCATGGTGTGCATAGGTTGGCGCTTCTGTCCCTCCCAGGGCTATCGTGAAGCGCTGATCCTAGGATAGAAGGCGTCATGAGGAAGACGTCGATATGATTTCCTGTGCTCACTGCCAGCGCATCGATTCATGATATAGCTTTCAACTGGGTTCAGCAGTTCGTTTGAAAAATCTGCAGGAGTGATTAGAGAGCGGCTTAGATGTGTACAGCTTCAAGCAGCCGAAGAAGACCGAACAACTTGTGCCTCATTCTAAGCTCTGTCCTTCTGTCCTTCTGTCCTCCCTACTTTCCTTCCAGCACACCTTGTACAGGAAGTTATAGTCAGATGTCGTCATCTTGTCTGTTTACTTGCACAGCTTCAAGGATTTGTGGTGAGGGCAAAGGCGACATAGAAATTGTCACATTATTACAGGCTTATGGTCCGGCGATCGCTTGAACAGCATTTCGAGAACAACTTCATGTCGTCAATCCAGTACGTCGTGTTCGATAACAGATGCATGGTGCATGCACAGCAAGAATCGAGTCGTTCTGGATGTAGGCCGCAGTATCTTCAATGCAGTCAGTCAGTCACTGTCTCGCACTAACCGCCGCTATCACTGGATCCGTAGTGCCCGCAGTACGGTGATGCGCGGTCTATAAAGAAGCGGAGCCAAATGATTTCATGAAATATCTTCAGGGCGAGCGAGCCTACCTTGTCCTCTTCTTTCTGTCGCCATAGACTATGTCGCGCCCGCCCTCGACAGGCAAGTATATCCACTCTGCGGATGGAACGACCGTCTACGCCGAGGCATCTGGCTCCCACTTGAACCCGCACATTGTGCTCATCCCGGGTCTCGGCCTGAGCGGCGCAGTGTTCGACGAGTTCTGCACGGACGAGCGTCTGTTCAAGTCGGTCTATGCGGTGCGTGCTTATCGTGCCGCGTCCAGTTACAGCGTTGTGCTATCTAGTGCAGGTCCGCGTCGATCCTCGCGGCCAGGGGCGCAGCAGTCCTGCCACGACCGCAGAGTCGCACTTATCCAGGCATTACGCAGAAGACTTTGAAGCGATCGTGAAGGCATTTGACTTGCACAAGCCGATCCTGGTGGCATGGTCTGTCGTCGGCCCTTCGCGCGCTCTCTGTACTCACACCCTGCATCTACAACAGGAGCCTCGGCGGTAAGCTGCATGCGTTCAGTGCACATTCACTGTCCTAACCCACCCACCAGGCGCCTTCCTCTGCGACATCGCCACATACCTCCCGTCCTTCACCCTCTCCGGCTGCGTCTTCCTCGCGGGGATGTCATGGGCGCAGGAGCTCCTCCAGGAAGTCGGGCGGCCTGAGGTCCTTGTGCCCTCCCCGGCCTCGCATCGAACGACGCGCGAGAGTCGCGCGCTGCGCTGCGCGGCGGGCTCGCGGAAGATAAGGTCGATGAATGTGCGGTACCGTACGGCAAGCGCCTCATGTATTGCGGGCACGACATGGACCCGGACATGATGCAGGCGTTTCTCCGCCCGTGTGCAGCACCGCGAGAAGCTGCGGGTCGCGGGCGAGGAGGGGCTGCCGCTGCTGCATGTGTATGGGACTAAGGACGGGCATCAAAAGTGGTGGGTGACGTTGGATTATCTCAAGCCTTGGTTTAGGGACACGGAGGTGCACGCCATCGAGGGTGGGAGCCATGCGCCTGTATGAAGACGATCAGTCTCAACGGCCGTTTTCCAATGTTTGGCCGCCATCCTGACGGCGTCCGACTTTGACGCGAGCATTATCCGCGCCCACCGCCGCCATGTGATCGTTTTGTTAACCAGTTACGCTGCATTTCGTGGTGTGTTCTCATGACGACTGCACCAAGGATGTCTCATGTGCGTGACGGCGTCGGCAGGATTTCGGGCTGATCTCTCGCTTCCGGCAGACCCGTGTATCTTCCACGTCACTGTCCAGGGCATCCCTTGGCACGCAAAGTCCGTCACTGAAACTCGAGGAATTTGTATGTAATGAAGGAGACAGGTGAGTGTATTGCTTGTCATTACCCCTCTAGATATGGCCTTCAAGAAAATCGGTGCCCTTGGCATTGTCGGCTTAAGCGCGCTCTCTGTCCGTGCGCAGGCGGCAGTTTATGCGCAGTGTAAGTGTCCGATACGAGGGTGTTCTATGACATGTATGCTGATTTCTCCTGCGACATTCCCAGGTGGCGGTATTGTAGGTCTGAAGACAGCTTTATCCTGTATGAAACTCATATGAGGACAGGGCTGGACGGGCGACACAACTTGCGCTTCCGGATCAGTTTGCACCGAGCTGAACGACTGTCAGTCCCCCATGCATCATCATCAGCAACGCGCACACTTACCTTTATGTCATCTTGCAGACTACTCGCAATGTCTTCCAGGAACCGCAACCACCAGCGCGCCCTCCGCCCCTCCTACCCTCCTACCAGTGCTCCCATCACGTCTGATCCGCCGACCACGACGAAGACTACCCCTACGTCGACTGCACCTAGCGGCCCGGCGCCATCTGGCAAGCTCAAGTTCGCGGGTGTCAATATCTCCGGATTCGACTTCGGGTGCTCGACCGCCGGAGACTGTCACGCGAGCGCCGCATGGCCGCCTCTGACACAGTACTACGGTACGACCTTCCTTCCCTCGTTATGAGACGGTCTGCGCAGATGCTTACCTTATGTCGCAGGCATGGATGGCGCAGGCCAGATGCAGCACTTCGTCGAGGACGACGGCTACAACGTCTTCCGCCTGCCCGTAGGCTGGCAGTACCTCGTCGGCGACACGCTCGGCGGCCCGATCGTCGACGCCAACATGGCCGAGTACGACGCGCTCGTGCAGACGTGCCTCGCGACCGGCGCGAGCTGCATCATCGACATCCACAACTATGCGCGCTGGAACAACGAGATCATCGGGCAGGGCGGGCCCACGAATGAGCAGTTCGCGGCGCTCTGGTCCGCGATTGCGGCCAAGTATGCGGACGAGCCGAAGATCATCTTTGGCGTGTACGTGCCGCCGTTTGTATTGAAAGGGCGTTGTGCGCATTGCTCATGGTGGTTTATGCAGGATGAACGAGCCGCATGATATTCCCGACATCAACCTGTGGGCTGATTCGGTCCAGGCAGCGGTCACCGCTATCCGGAACGCGGGGTAGGTCCTTGCTCGGTCCACGTTGTTTGTCTCCGTCACTGAAAGGACTGTGAAGCGCGACCCAGCTCATCCTGCTCCCCGGCAACGACTACACGTCCGCCGCGCAGTTCATCAGCAACGGCTCCGCCGCGGCGTTGAGCAAGGTTGTCAACCCCGACGGTGGCATCGACAACCTCGTCTTCGACGTCCACAAGTACCTGGACTCGGACAACTCGTGCGTTAGCTGCTTATATCTGCCCTGGCATAAGAGTTAACACCGTTGCAGAGGCACGCACCCCGACTGCACAACGAACAACATCGACGAGGCCTGGGCGCCGCTCGTTACCTACCTTCGCGAGAACGGGCGCCAGGCGTTCAACACCGAGACGGGCGGCGGGAACGTGGCCTCCTGCGTCACTTACATGAACCAGCAGATCGCATACCAGGCGGCCAACACTGACGGTGAGCCTACGCTTCGCTTTCCTGCTGTGGACAAGATGATTGACGTTACTGCCATTCAGTGATCCTCGGTTACGTTGGCTGGGCTGCGGGTAACTTCGACCCGAGCTACGTGCTCGGCGAGGCGCCGACCAAGAGCGGAAACACCTGGACCGACACACTCCTGGTCGCGGAGGCCATGTCTCCCGCGACGAACGGACTTGTGGCATAGATAAAAATTGGGCTCCCAGGTAGATTCAATTTGGGATATAGAGTTCAACGGGTCGAAGTACAATGTAGAATCGGGAAATTGGCATTCGGTAGCTCTGCCGCGGCAAAATATATCCTGCTCGAGCGGAAGGTTCAGGTTAAAGTCGATGGATTCATTTGCCTTGCTCGATGCGTTCACCGAAGAACTGAGAATGTCGATGAGTACCGTAACTTCAATGACTTGCAGCCATCTTACCTTCGTCAGGAACTTTGACGACTCCTTAGGAATGCGCTTCTGAGTGGCATAGTCCGTGTATGTCACGCCAAATCGAGTTTGGTAGCCGTCCGCCCTGTATTAAAAAAATCAGCGAGCCCCACAAGGAGTGGATAGTGTTTCGCGTACCATTCGAAATTGTCGCACAAACCTGTCATGCGTCAGTTGAATAGACATAGTAGGAGTGCAGGATAATCACTCCAGGCGAAGTACCCTTTGATGTTGACGCCGTCCTCAATGGATGCTTTCAACATGGCATTGACATACCCGTCGTAGTACTCCAGGCGGTCAGCATCTTTGAGGATTACTTCGATGGGCAGTTTGTTGCTTTCGTCTTTCGTCGCGAACCCGTTCTCGGTGACGCTGCGATGATCAGTGGTGAAAAATGCGACTAGAAGTGGGAGATGGCTCACTAGATCGGTTTCCCATACGTCTGGTAGCAAATTGTCAGTAAAGGAACCTGCACGGTCAACCAACATCTGACTCGCCTTCCACACGTAATTCAGTAACTGGATACTGCTCAGTCAGTGCGTCTATATAGAAGATAGAAGAGGTAACATACGGCGCGGAAGCCAGGGGGATCTGTGCGACGATAAAGTCAAGCAATCTTCCAAATACTCGGAAATGAAGAACGTACAAGTCTGTATCCACGAAAGGCCAGCTATTTGTTACGCTCAATGAACCGAACATTTTGACAACCAATCCACAGCTACACACCTTGCGTCCCAAGCTGCGTGCCGTCAGGCCTCGTGAAGGTCTGTGTGACCTTGCCATTGAATTCGTCCTTGCCTCCATCCTCTGTCACACAGTGGTCAGGACCAAAAAAGGGTCCGATAAGATGACGTCGCTCACTGATCAGGTGGGTGCAGTAGTGGTTCAGGCCAAAGAAGTCTAAGCCTGCTGCAGCCCTACGCAGGAGATCGACCTCTTCGGGAGTGAACTCCGGCAGCCTGGATCCGGNCATCTCTTTCACGGCTTGCGGATAGGCCGCTTTGTAGATCGGGTCCTGATGCAAGTGTCATTTCGGGCTATGAAAATGCATGGGAACTTTACGCACTGCAAACCAGCCTGGTACAAGTGGAGTAGTNAATTTGAAAGTAAGGCAGCGTGCTGCAATTAGATCTCACCGAGCGTCATATCCCTACATCTCTGCGCCGCAGCGANGTCTACANGGANCAAGTCAGCAATATTTCATTCCTGGGTGCATGGCCACTGACTGGCAGGCGAGTCGTCCCAAGGAATCAGCCACATCGAATCGAGGGTGATCCCGATCTCGCCCCCCTGCTCCTTCTTGAACTTGCGATTGTACAGATCGACGGTATTGGCATGTGCAAGTATCACGTTATGGGNAACGCTGTTGAATGAGACGTCAGCAAGTCCGTCCGGTGGGGGATGCTTTAGAAAAANGCGGNTCACATGTAAGGTTCGGTGGAAGAGTCCCCGACGGGTGAGATAGACCTGTCGCTCGTCCGTCCGGGCGCGAAGCGTCCATGGGCATAGCCAAGCACTGAGATAATGCGGGGCTCGTTGACTGTGATCCTGTNATTTCACGGACTGTCGTCAATACCCATGGCAGCGTATCCGACAGGCANGCGTACCAATCTTTAACAAGGTCTCCGAAGGCCTTGAAGCAAGTCTGCGATACANTTAGAAATCNCATGAATGATTAGTNGTNGCAANTCGGTCACCTCGGCGTAGAAGNCGAAGTCCGGNACAATTTCGTCCTTGTTGAGCCATCCGCCATAGGCCTTATCCAGTGCATCCGGCAGGTCCCAATGATACAACGTCTNCCATCCAGCANGCGGTNAGAAANACAAANAAANGTGCAATATANCAAAAACAATCTCACCACGTAGGGCCTAATACCGTTATCAAGCAGCNCCTGAATAAAGGTCCGATAATAATCGATTCCANCCTGATTGACGTCGTCCTTGCGGCCACCNTTCGGTATGATCCTGGGCCACGACAGNGAGAAGCGGTACGCCTTAGCGCCGTAGGACTTGAGCAGGGCCAAGTCCTCCTTCCAGAGCTTGTACGACTCGGTCGCCGTGTCGCCGTTCGAGCCGTCTACGATTTTTCCAGGTGTGTGGCTGAAGGTGTCCCAAATGGAGGGCAGCCTGCCGTCTGCGTCGGGCGAACCTTCNATTTGGTAGCTGGCTGAATGGGGGATCGTTCNTCGCAATTANTGTGANCGACGGTGTGATATGGCATCGTATGTGTATGATGCAGGAGGATGNTACTCACCTGTGGCGAAACCCCACTGAAAATCAGCGGGAAATTTCGTGATATTTGCTTCAGTCATGGCGCAGCGTGAGGTTTAGTGCAAGGAGGGAGAGNAAGAGANTNNTATAGCCATGAGAGCATAGAGGCGACTTATATNTGTCGATGNGCGGGCCTGTGCGTCGTTACGCCAGCGGCGAAACCTCGGAGTTCAGCTGACCGCACCNTGAAGGCCAGTAAAGCCAGGCGAAGCCTNGTCAGACCTTCGATTTACCCACCTGTGACTATTTNAAAGGGCAGCTCAAAAGGCATGCAATGAAATTCTATCTGAAAACGGTTCAGCAAGAGTGGGACTTTNGG
>SFCI01000485.1:0-10784 GCA_004681135.1 Hericium alpestre | reverse complement strand
AGAAACCCCTAAGAAATGGCNACTGGGATGCTNATANTCAAATGCTNACCTTGACTTTNGAATCACCCAAANACCCCGTACATCACCACCCCGACCCTGCAGAGTGCAAAGATCCAAATCAGCCCACGAACATCGACGCGAGTCGTATCAGACCAACCTNTGTTGATGCANGTCGAGCAACNTGTTGAGCCATAGAAATGAGCCGCCGGAGCGAGTNAGANCGTCGCGCTCCCCACGAAAGGGAGCGAGGACGACATAACGGCATATGCCCATAAAGGAGANGTTTCACGAAGAAACTGGTGTTCCAAAAATTAGACCAATCGTCGTGGAGGATGTCAAGTCCCCAAAACACGACGGGCCGCAGTAGAGCAGCAAGGCTCGGCGAGATCACGTAAGGACTTGAACNACGCATGANGGAAGGAATCATCCTCGAATGAGTTCTATGAAGGAAACATAAGACGTATTGGCACGAATACGAGCGACGCACCTGCAACCCCTTGATTCTGAAAGTGATGTTCTCCGTGACNTTCGCTAGACGAACTGATGAGTAGATGCAATATGTACATGAATGGTTGAACATACGGATTATTGAACTTGGCAGCGGTCTTCGAGCATGTTGAAAGGNTTCTGNGGAAGTTCAAAGAGTTAGTGAAGTAAGCACGGTCTAGACTCGGGCGAGCTTCGAGAAANCAAGAAATCTTGAAGCACGCAGTCGGTCCAGAGTTCCATGATTGTGATTGAAGGAGGCCTGTATCATTCGAGGCAGATGTTGACAGCATGAAAATGAAGCNAGTAGCAAGGNCAGAGAGCCANCGAGATAGGCCANGAGGANGAGCAGGNAAACAGCGAGNGACGGAGACGAGGAAGCGGCNTGAGCAAGACAGGNGCGANCGTATCANCTTCAAAGCACCAGNATTGACCAGANNTAGATCTTAAATATCCAATAAGTTAANCNGGAGCNGGAGCANANNNAGAGNANCAGGNANGGCAANNGNGAAGGCGTGCGAACGGAGTCAAAGACAGAGTAGCGTTGCCAAAGGAGATCGAGGACACGACAAGGCATAACAGACAGAAGCAATAGGAAATAGAACGAAGCGAAGCCCAGAGCGCATGCTTGACGAGACAGAACAGCGGTAGAATAGCAGTAGACAGAGCAAAGCGAGAGAGATCAGACGACCTGGAAGATCGAAAGCCCATTGATGGTGTTGAGAATCACAGAGGCGAAAGTCATGCGCATAGCAGAGCATTGGCAAAAGCATATGGAGACGGTGGCCAGGTGCGAAAGGCAGAGCGGAGAGCAGGCCGAAAAGGATGCATAGACGGTTGCCGCACGATGAGGTTGTGGACGATGGGACAGGACGCAAGGCAGAAGAGACACAAAGACAGGGCTTGACATGAAGAAATAAACATGATGGGACGCCTGCAAGTCCAGATAGTCGAGAAAGCCACAACGACCAGAGTGCCATAATGATGGGCAGCAATAAATAAGAATAATAAAGCGCATAGAAACTCAAGAGGAGGGTATAAGTTGATGCAGTAATCAGAAAGGGAGTGGGGAAGGAAAGCGAAGGAAGGGACGGGGAAAGGCAGATGGCTGGAAAGGCTCACCCCGCGCTCCTTATATACGCAGAGGACAAAAGGCCGGTCGCACATGCCAGCGGGCACAGCACGCTTTGATCAGGTCCACAACGCTTTGATGTGGCTCCGATAGCGCAACACGCGCAGAAAACAAGGACGCACAGCGGCGTCGTACTGTGGCTCCCCGGTCAAAGCGTCGCATAAGCGCCCGCCACAGAAGCCTTGTTTTATTGTTGCCAGCGCTTCTCGCGCTTCTTTCGCCCTAGTGCGGACGGTGCGGGATCCATTGCCATAGACGAAGCAGCACAACGGGACTGATAATCGGGACACGCACCGTTTAGAAGGAAGTCCTGTGCTGTCTGAGCATATACGTAGTTCAGCACGCCGGAAGAGGTGGCCCGAAGAGGTCTGCTTGAACCTATTGAGCGGCATACGCATCAAAACAACGTGGCCGTCGTGCTGCTGACAATGGACAATGCCTGGGCCTATTGTTCAGAATGGTGGTTTGCGGAGGCGGTGACGACGTCGCACAGCCGTTGACAACGGTGGACGAGTTGACGCGTCCGCGACGCGGTCTTGAAGCCTCTTGAAGCTTGATCGATGGCTTTCGGACAATCCCGATGCGGGCGCCTAAGCAACGCGTCGGTCATCGCGCTACGCGTCCATCTGCACTCACATTCTGCATGCAGATCAACAGAGTAACCCACAACTTCAAGCTTCATTCATGGGGAAGGCCCGAAAGCGCCCGTACTCGACCTGCAATTCTTCGAAGCTTCAACATCAATCCACGAATCTGTCATTGGGCCATCTGCCTCAGGAAGGTCCGGAAGGCAATAGATCATGCCCCCAGTTTCCCCCCCGCAATTTCGATTGACAGTCTCGATATAGATACCTGACATCTTGCAAGCAAGACAGTATATCCTTCTGTGTCGCAAACTGACCAATAAATTCAATAATTTAAACCAACGCACCAGTACAAACAAGATGAACACAGGTATCGACCGACTCACACTGTCGGCGTGCTAACCCACAACAACAAGGCTACAAGATTCTACCCAATCCAACCAGCCAGACCAAGTGTACAAAATTGCCGTGTCGTGCTCGTTATAAATATGCATAAGAAGGACTATGTGGCGGCCTGCAACCGTAGCAGAATGAGCACGGAACCAAATCAGCGACGAACGAGAACCCACCTCTCGAACGGGGGCTCGACGCACGTCACGTCCTCGACACGGCTCTTGAGCCACGCAACGACATCCTGCCCGAGCGTCGCGCAGTCGTACATCTCGATCTGGCGCAGCCGTGTCGGCACGGGGCCCGCAGAGCTTCCGGGTGTCGGTTGGCTCTCGACATCAACGTCGACGTCCATGGAGCCTCGCGAGGGCCTGCTGCCGCTCCCCGCCCGCGTCCCCGCCCGCGACGCGGTTTGATGATAATTTTGCCGCTCATGAAATGTCACTGGCGAGTTTTTCGAGTCAGCATTTCACAATCTTTGCAGATGCGACTCACCTGGTATGAAAATGCTTGCACTAGCGTACAGAGGGAAACTTGGACTGGCTGCAGTAAATGGAAAACGACAAGTCGCGTTGTGCACGTGATCTTCGAGTATCCGGCCGATTCAGTGATCCATCGATATATCCATTCTCCGCCTTCGGTGGAACGAGTTCTGTGGCTTTGGGCAATCCGCCGATATCGTTGACACTTACTCTCATCTGGTCTGTCAAGCGCTCTTGCTTTTCATCGTCTCGCAAGTGCCCCAGCAGCATCCAGTCGCTACCAAAGTGCTAGCTCTCGATTACGCAGCGCTCGTTCTCGATCTCTCGCGAATCTCCGTCTTATAGCAGAAAGTGCTTCGTCCACGAGGTAAGCATGCACGCATGCAAGACCACCTTGTTCTCATTGTCTGCAGATGGGCCCCAAGGGCCCCACAGAGGGCACATGTTCAGCATCGACTACTGCTGCTGCTGGGGCCTCTGATGTCAACATGGTGGACGGCACAAAGCACATCGAGGTAAGCTGATGTGTATGCAATGCGTGCCAGCTCAGGTGACTCCGTTCTTTCCATGACAGCTACAAAGCAATTTCTTTCGGGAAATGAATGCATCCAGCCAGACTGCACCTATCATGTTGCTACCTCCAGAAATCACTATAAGATAGGTGCCACGCAAATGCAGCACCTTATGTAAGATTATGTAAGGTGGCGTGGGAACCGCCAAATCTGCTGGCACTGACACATCCATACCCCTGCGGTGGGCAATAGGTATCATACTTCACGATCCAGCCTGTCTCCAATGCCCACCTCGCGCCCAGGCAAGCCATGTCCCAAGATGCCGACCTCACAATGTACAACCACACCCCGCTCGTGAACGCCGATTTCACCTTCCACTTTGATGGGCTCGAGGACTTCGCACGCAAGGAGAAAGTCACCCTCATCCGTGAGCATGGCGAGTCCATGCTCCGGCAGCGTGTCAAGATGCCCACGCCCCCGCTGCACGTGCACAAGCTCTCCAAGAGCCTCGGAATGTGGCAGCAGCAGCATGGCAGCTCACGGTGACAGCAAGATGGCGCTCTTCAAGGATACCACAGACGGTGCGCTGCCACTCCCGCTCCTGGGGCATCTTATTTCGCACAATTGGCGGTAGAGGGACTCAGCAAGGCGAGCTCGTTTGAGAGCCTGTCGGACCCCGGCATGGGTGGCACTGTGCACAACGAGCAGCCGTACCAGTTCTCGTTCTACTCGAATGCGCTGTCCGCGACAATCCATGCGTGCAGCTTCGCGGAGCTGCTGGCGAAGGGGCAGATGTTCGAGGAGCTGTTCACGGCATTATTGTTGTCGAATAGGACTGGATCTGATCCTGTCGATGCCGGACTCTGTGCTTTTTTCGCTTTCGAAGGGCGTGGCAGGGCTGCTGGCCTCCCTTGTTCGTTTTTTAGTCTATACTGTGTAATTCTTGCTCGACGAACCACGTTCATTATCACATGACCTGGGCGCTTCGGTCACGTGTGGGCGCTTAAGAGCATCTAGTGAGGTCCTGCCCCGCCAAATGTCCAGAGGTCGAAAATTCAAAAGTGTGCGGGATGGCTCAGAATGCGTCGAAAACGAGTTTACGAGTTTTTTAGGATGTATCATGTTGTAAGGCTTATAACTCTACAACGAGGACAGATATCATTGAATTTCTTCCTGGGACTCGTAGTCCTATATCTACAGACTCATCGCCAGGAAGCAGAATGGCAAGAATCTGACGAGCGTCAGTGCAGTAGGCGTCGCCGTCGGGCGGCGCACCTGCTTACATAACACGTGTGGCTTTTGCGTGGCACCTATCTTAAGTCAGACTCGCTCATCTGTTGCATGGCTCTGGCCATTGTGAAGAGTGGAGTAGGGGTTTCGATCATGGTGTTTCTGGCATTGACTGATCCTCCAGCTGTGGCTCTGGTGGAGGAGGATTGCCCATTCTGGTTACGGCAAAACATCGCAACGTGGCCCGCTCCTCCACACTTGTAGCAGAGGTTATTGGTGCGGCAACGTTCTCGCTCTCTGCTCTCTCGCTCCCATCATCACTGGTAACTTGGGTGGTTCTCTGCTGTCTACGACCGAGTCTTGACATGATGGTGGTCAAGATCTTTAAGATCTTGGCCCACATATTTTAATTTTGAAATATAATATGTCTTTGTGGCCATTGGCATATAAAAAGGATGGAAATGCCAATAATCAATATTGCAACAATTTAGCTTTCAAGTAATGATTATTTCACTTTTGGCTAAGATCAATAGCAAACTTGAAAAAATCAACTCTATTACTCTTAGTTTTGTGCATAATCATCTAATAATAAAAGCACCTTTGATGACTGTAAGCAAGTTGACATATCCATTATTTTTTTATAATGTTGCTCTACATTTACATATATATACATATATACATAAGTTTCAAGACCTGAAATGATATAATCAGTGATGATAAAATGACAAGACATGCAATAGCAATATTAAGCAGATATCTTCAAGACATTTAATGATAGCAGCATGTCTTCATTTGCTCTTGTCTCAATCCTTACCCTCAATAGAATCTCTATGATCTGTCATCTAGCTAAACTTCTCTTATTTTCTTACTTTATATTTGGAAACTTTTTACATAGCATAATTGCACCCATATCTGTACAACACCTGGCAAATGTGCTGAATAGTGTTGATCTGCTGGCATATTGCCAGCTGCTTCAAGACTTCCTCTGAAGTGTTCTGCAACCTGAGATAAAGTAGATTCAGAAGAAAAATAGGTCCTTTGCCAGCAATACTCTGGAGGTTGTATATGGCCAGTGCCATGCAGAATGCAAGCATCATAAGATTGTTGCCAGAAACTTTAACCTCTTCAACTGCTTTGCATCTTTCAAAGGTTTTTATTCACTCTGATGGCATCAAATACATATCATAAGCTGCAAGTTTTAGACAGCATATACTCTCTATGAGAAATCTATGACATCAAGTGAATATGATGTTTACTTTGAAGTCTGGCCTAGAATGCAAGAGAGGGCCATGTATCATTTATTCATATTTATATTTGATTTCGGTCTCTTCATCATTCGTGATCTGCAAGAATGCAAAACTGAAATGTGTGCTCATATTCATTAGAGTTAGGAATTTCAGAGGGCCTGTCTCTCTGTTCACATGCATGTGGACTAGGAAATTGAGTTCACTGAACAAATGTGACTCTGAGTCTTTATTCTAGCACAAAAGGTTTAGATTGCAAGACAATAGAGTGCTGAGGCATTTGAGAAGGTCAAGGCATCAGATGTCATTGTCAATGAATAATGATTTGAGACATGGCAGATCTACCATGCCCTTCTCTGTAAAGTGGCTAGATCTAGAAGAAAGGCATTTAGAGAGTCTTAGTTTCTGAAGCATAAACATGTTGCACAGACTATGTAGTAACTTGTTGAATGAGGACATAGCAGATGTAGTGTTGTCTGATATCTCTGTCAAATACAAACACTTCTGATTAGGATAGCTGCCATGAAGTTTGATGTTGAGTTTGGTCAAGCTGCAAAGAATTGGAGCAGATCAATGAATATAGAAATCAAGCAAAGTGACAGAGCAAAGCATAGACACATGATCTTAGAACATGTGTTTAGGCAGCCAAAGAAATGGACCAGTGAATAAAGTCAAATAGATGAATTGCAAAATGTCAGCAGAAGATGACAGCATTGGCTATAAGATACCTTTCATGGTAGGCCCATCATTTATTTCAAGACTTATGTCATAGATATGTGAGACATGCTTGAAGACCTCTTTCATGTTGGAAGTCCAGGGGATGCTCCAATCAAGCATAAGTGAGATAGAAGGATAGGAGCTGATCTTCCTCATGCAAGCACAGCTTATAGCCAAGGTGTGCTGCAGAACAAAGTATCATCTACTTTTGCCCAGAGGTGAGGATAATGCAAGGCCATCTCATGTTAGCTTTTGCAAACATGAGTTACTTGCAGCCAGCCAGCTCCATCAGAGTTTTGTGATTGGCATCTCTAAACTGCAGTAAAAATATGTCCTGACAAAATAAAAATATATGAACAAGGATTTCTGAGGAAATACAAGAGACTGGGGGTATGGAGTTGCAGTGCATGCACAATGTATACATGGTCAGATATAAAGCCATCAGTTTATCATCAATTGTCTAAAAAATGAGGGCTATATCATCAGAATTGCCACAAGAAGAGGCTGTTTGAAGCTCAGCAAGCCTTGACTGGAGACATGCTGATCAAAATTCCTGCAAGCTATATGCAGTGATGTCAGTAATATGATTTCTGGCCTGTGAAAGAGCATGTACTTCAAAAGTAGACAGCTTTTCATGCTCAATCTTCTCAAGTAAGACTTGGAATGCTCCAGATGATGAACACAATAGATATCTAGGCAGATGGTGATAGGATTCTGGAAGACTAACTATGGGTCATGAGATATAACAATTGATTATTATGACTGAAATTTCCATCTTGGCTATAAGAAAAAAAAATGCATTGTTATTCCATCGAGGTCTGGAGAGATGATGGCTTTACTGTTCTTCTGCATCCAGTTTCAGTCTTGATATCATGCAGGATTAAAAGGCAGTATGAGATGCTACATTTTGAAGCTTTGTCTTCAAGTTGATATTATTGGAATAGCTAGCAGAAGTGGTCATTATATTGTTTTAGAGATAACCATAATTTGCAATTTGCATTGTATATCATATCATTTTCATACATTGGCATTTGCTTATTATTACTTAAGCATTTAAGATCTATTATTTTTCTATCTAAATTGTTGCAATATTGATTATTGGCATTTTCACCCTTTTTATATGTCAATGGCCATAAAAACATATTATATTTTAAAAATAAAACATGTGGGCCAAGATCTTAAGGATCTTGACCACCATCACTACCTATGTGCTGGCCAGCACTTCCTTGTGTGCTCACCAGTGCTTCCTTGCATGCTTGCCAGCACTTTCCCTCACACTTGCCAGTGCTTCCATGCACACTTGCTGGAGCTTCCATGCACACTCCTCGGTGCTTGCCCTCATACTCCCTTGCACTTGCCCTCACACTCCTGGGCCCTTGCCCTCACACTCTCCAGCACCTACCACCTGCCATCCCACTCCCACCCTGTGGCTATGCACATGCTGCATGCACATTGCGCGCAGTGTTCGCTGCATGCCCACTGCAGAGCATGCATGCCTCGGTTGGCACATGCACACATGCTGTCTACCATGCTCGCTGCACATCCACATGCACTGCCGATGGCTCCCACATGTAAAGTGGTGGGCGAAATTCACATGTGGGTGCCGGGATAGGGTGCTAGGGAGCGGGCACAATGTGAAGCACATGGGCAAGGCGCTGTGGAGGCGCGAGAAGACGCAGGGCAGACGTGTGGGCGCGGGACAGACGCATGGGCACAGGGCAGACGCGCAGGTGCAGGGCAGACGCGCGGGCGCAGGCATGGCGCTGCAAGCGCGGGCGTGGGCGCGGTTGGAGTGGACTGGCGGCAGGATGCGGCTGACATGTGCGTGTTTCGTTCCTCGCGTGGGGCTTTATACTGATGGCTGGTGACATGCAGCGTCGGTGGGGTGTTCGGCGCGCGTCTCGCGATATGGGACCTGTCGAAGCTGCATGGCGGCAAGCCGACTTACACAGGGCTCAGTTTCTCCTCGGGTGCGCGGCGCTTCCGGTGCGTTATGCTCTTCCTCGTGATCGCGTTCATCGTGTTCATATGCATGGAAGATGGCACCCAACTCAGCCCACGGTCTTTGCGATCTCGCCAGCGCGCGGCAACGCGCTGCATGTCCACAATGCGGCGTATCCGCACGCGGAGGCAGTTACGTTCAGCGTGCGCCCCGGACTAGAGGTGCGCGACTTCGATTGGGTCGGCGGGGTGAATGCAGGGGGAGATGTGAGGCTCGCGGTGGGTGCAGGGAGGGGGATCGTGATTGGGCGTGTCAGGGAGAAGGAACGAGTAGTTGGGTGACGGTGAGGTTGAAAATCGTGGTTCATCGCAATTCAGCACACAATGACAGGTCTGATCTTGTTGTGCAGCATCTAACTTTTGATTTGTATACCCGAACAGTTATTTATGTCAACCCACAACCACAGACCAGTTGAGACAGAGACTCATAATTGATCAAAAGGAGCCATGTAGCCTCACTATACACTTGAATGTGATCAAGCAAAAAGAAGACAAGCATGATCTTTATAACATTGTGAAAATTCAGGAGCAGAGCATTAATGCTGCTATATCACATGAGGTCCAATATAACCTGGCTTCCTACTCTATATCCCATGCAAATACTCAAACACCACTTGAAGAGCTTTTTTTCAAGCCATTCAGATTTGTTGGTTCCAATGCTCAAGCCCAGAAGATCAATATCTCCTTTTAAGGCTCTACATCTGTCAACTAGAGTATAAGAATGCTATATAGCAAGTAACTTCTTATAGCAAAAATTCTCGAAAGAGCAGTGCAAGCTGTTCTTGGCCTCTTGCCTTATAATCTGAGCTGTTTAGTGTTACAAGCGAGGGATTGAACCCTGGACCCCATAAACAAACAGGAGATTGAGTATTAGACCTCAGTGTAACTAAAGATAAAAAACAAGCAGTAGATTAACTACTGGATATTAGCTCAACCAAAAACAAATGAACAAATGACTGACCAAATACAAAGACACTCTGAAGCAGCATTCTCAGATATAATATCACTGAGCTGCATGCTCCTAAGCATTACAATTATTATAATTTTAGCATTAATATGCATATCTTATTTAACAGGATCAGAGATCATAAAACACTCAAGCCCAAAGTGAACTCAAAGACTAATATGTAAAGTACATCAATTCCAACTCTACTATTACTCAACATTTTTCAGCAATGAATAACATTTCTCTTATATCATCAAAAATCATAAAATCAGATGATCAGTTAGCAAAACAGGTTCCAAATAATTTTTCTCACACTTCTAAATCTCTGCATAGTGATTCTACACTAAAAACTAGCACTGGAAGTACAAGGAAAAAGACTGGACAAGTAGGGGATTGAACCCTAGACCTCGCGCATCACGTGCCTGATTACACAAGCAATGCAAAGCGCGCGCTCTGCCACTGAGCTACATGCCCTTGAAGACTGTTCATTCCTATGAAAACAAGACAAACGACATCATCTCGAGGTTTCCTGCAGCACTTAATCTCAAGGCAAGGCAAAGGGAAGCTGCAGAACATTCCTGCTGAATGCTACCAAGATGCTGGATTGAAGGAATTTAAGCAGTATGAACATTGCTAGCCATTGGTTCTGCCCTCATACTTGCGAACTACGCGACGTGCGGATTTCGACGCACAACCACCGAACGCTCGCTCGCTGAAAATGCAGAACGCAATTATATATGCTAGCCTCTATACAGAGAAAGAAACATGAATCCGAACGACCGACCGTGACAGACCCAAACGGGGAACGGCAGGTCCATGCATGCGAGGCGGATGTATATGTATATGTATGTACGAGGCGAAACGACCGGCGCGAGAAGAATACACAGGCAAAAGTGAGTCAGTAAAAGTGGTTGCGTGCTACGATATTCTGGATGATGATGGCGTGCTATGTACTGTATGTGGAGTGGGTGGTGGATGCGGTATTACGGCGGTATAGGGTACTTCGCGGGGCGCGGCGGGGGGGANCGTCTATGGGCTGCCCATGGCGTCGCCGCCGCCG
>SFCI01000484.1:0-20334 GCA_004681135.1 Hericium alpestre | reverse complement strand
TCAGTCTCTGCTGTGGTGGATGATCTCGGATGACATGATGGGCAGTCTCTCTCGCGGTCCGTGTTCTTGCTGAGCCTAAACATTGACACTAGCGCTAGAGGCAATACTCCCTGCAGTTCACCTTCCCGTCGCATCAGCCATGTGCATTACTACGTGACGGTCAGGACCCAGACTGTGAGACGGCGCAGACCACATTGCTGCCATGCCGAATGGGCTTGAGGGGGCGAGTCTCGCATGGTCAACCCCCCGTTGTCTCACAGTTCACATGGGGCACGGCGCGGTCAACTCGAGGCAATGGAAATGGTGGTGTGACAAGCGCAGCGGCCGCGAAAGCAGACGCAAATCTGCGCGCGGGCCCCGAGGTAGCCGTATCAATTTTGCCATCTGTGCGAGACCCACGGAATAATATTCCCGCCTCTCCGTGTCCGACGCACCGCGCTTGTCACAGTGTCTCGGAAAGAACAAGGCAAACAGGAACTTGTTTTACGAGAATTTCCTGCGGCGCCATCAGCGTGAGGCCGAAAGGGAAATGGTGCGATGGCCGCTGGAGCCGCGAGGGCAAGCGCAAAACAAGGAACGGGAGTTGACGTACCGAAGCCCGTTTCGCTGTCTGTGCTAGACCCACGCGGTTGTACTCTGGCCTTCTCTGTGTTTGATCCACTGTACTGGCCATGATGTCTTGGAAACAGGGGGCCAGGTGCGATGCGCTTGAATTTGCGACGTCTCTTGCAGAGGCAGGAACGGGGGAACGGCGGACATGCACCGCGAATACGCGCTAGGTTTGTTCAAGCAGCCGAGTGAATACGTACGTTCTTGCCCGCCACGAGAATGCGACGCACTTACCATGAGCCGATGATCCCCATCGCGTCGACTCCGCGTCCGGAAATTTGCGAGCGCGCTTGTATCCAATGCGTATAAAGGGGCGAGAGGTGGTGCCCGTCGTCTCTGCGTGGCCGTGTCTTGGTCGCTACTCGGGGATGGTGAGGTCGGTGGATGAGCGGCGCGGTCGACGGTGGAGATGGGTCGCACGAGGAGCGCGGCAGATCGCGGCAGCTCGTCGAAGGGCGGAGGCAGAGGCGCGTTTGCGCAGTTGAGAGTTGGCGCGGGGATGGCACGAGCAGCGCTCTGCAGCAAAATGAGCCTCGCGTCGTCCGAGCGGCGTTTCGGTGGGTGGTAATGGAGGCAGGAAGTGGTAGGCGTGGCAGCGGGTTTCCGTTCATGCTGTCTGCAAGATGATTTGTGCTCCGCTTGCGCACGTCGAATGCCGTAGTCGTGGGCNTCAGTNGCTCAGGACGTGGCCTGCAGGAGCGCCAACCCAAAGCGCACTTGCAGACCAGTCAGGGTGGTGCCGCAGCGCCCGTACTGCACGTCCACAGGAGCCAGACGCCGGTCCGCGCGCGAATCGACATCGCAGCGCAGGCCCTCGATCTCGACAGTAGCGACCCGCACGAGCATCCCGAGCGGAGCCTTGGTGTCCGCGAATGCGGCGACCTGGCGAGTCCACCCGTCCGTGTAGCCGAGCCCAAGCGGGCAGCGCAGGCCCGGTTTGCGTCGCCGCCGTCGTGGTTGAAGGCGAGGATTGGCGGCGGGGACAAAAGCCGGTCACTCGCAATCAGTAAACAAACTTGAGGTGTTAGGCACGCGGCGCACCTGCGTGGATGTGCCATTGGACACGAATCGCGGGACAGATGATGAGAGTTGAGTATCGCCATGCTGCCGGATTGCTGACGCCGTACATTGTCGGTTCGAGAAACGAGCGAATATCTCGCTTGTCCGCATTGGAGAGCAAGAACATCGGCGCAAGGCGAGAAGAGCACGACATCTGCCTTGCTGTGAACGTCGAACACGTATCGCCGTTGCTGTAGAGCCCGACCGCGACGTCGTGTTGTTCGTCGTCGGTGCAGAATGGGTGTCGATGTGAAAGACGCGTCGACGGAGGACCCCTGATAATCCCGGTAAAGGTTCGACACCCTTAACCCCGAAAACCGGCCCCGCCGGGAGCGAGCTATGATCTTACACCCCGAAAACCTGGGCGGCCNGCCCGGATGGACACAGGCCTGTGGGCCCCGAAAACCGGCCAGCCGCCGGAGGGTCTCATCCCAAACCCCGAATTTGGCACGCCATAGGGAGAGGTCGCCAGGATCACTGACCGGTCATACACTGTAAATACTCAACTGTATCTACATCTAGGAGAGACCAGATTAATAAAATATGCATCTCGGAGGTACTGGCTAGTGTATATGGCTAGATCTCACCTGCTCGACGAGCGACGAGGAGTCGCGTGCCCAATTGAGACTCATGCCAGTCCAAATTCAGCTGTACGATCGAGAGAGATAAATAACAAATGATTCATCGTCATTTTCTGCCAATCCTTTAGATCGGTGACCATGTCTCTCAGACACAGCGACGGTCGAGTTGAGTGTTGTTCATGCCGCTGACGCCGCAGCACGGCGGAGCGCAATTGTACTATGGCGAGTTCAGAATTACATACATCTCCAACCTGAACGGCTGGTGGTGTCTCTCAACAGCATTGAGCAAAACTGGTCCCTCCTTCTCCTTCCTTGCTGCTGCTCGCCCACGGTATTTATGCCTCTCATTTTGCTGGGTCAGGCTCAAATTCTGTATTTTGAATGAGGTCCGATGCCTTGCTGCCCCGAAAATCGCCAACTTTGGTCGAGGTCTGAGGCCAAACCCCGAAATCGGCACCCCGGCTGGACCCCGAAAACCGGCATTTTGGGATCGAACCTCTGACCGAATTATCAGGGGTCCTGTAAGTACATGGGTGTGACGTCACGCGTAAACACTGATTATACCGTTACGGTAACGCATCGACTCAACTTTACAAGTTCAATTTCTTCTGCCAGCTCATGTCCTCGAGGTAATTCGAAACCTGTGTTGAGATTTCAACTGGACTGACTGATTATAACACTTGAATAGTGACCCATTGCACATGCTTTATTAGCAAATATTGAACGGGACCCGTGCGGCTTCAAGGAGTCTTCACAGTGCACATCTCCTCCAAACCTCTTACAATGAGACTAGTTTTATGGCTTCGTCAATGGCCACCGCGGTTGCTTTTCCATTCATTTAGGCTCCACAGAAAGGTTGAGTCCCGTCTGCCGCACATTCGCTACCTTTCCGCCTCCGCCGCCCCGCTGTCAACCGTAGGGCGTGTTGCAATTGACAAGGCAGACTCGCTTCTCGCTCCTGGTCCCAAGGTACATTCGCTACGCCCACAGAATGACCTCAGGAATGTCTTGAGACTAATAGTGCGTCAATTACAGGATGCCGCAGTAGACAATGTATCTTCTCGGTCAAATGCATCGTCAAGGGGTCGTGGCAAACGGCCACGTCCACCAAACAGGACTCTCACTACCCTTGATCCCAAGCGACTTGATCGAGAATGTTTTTTGGACATCTCAAACAAGAAGAATCCCAACATCTACACTTCCTCATCGAACCAAGAACCTCCAATGTGCATTAACTACAAGAGAGTTGCGAAACAGCGACCGTTGGCGCCGTTCCCTGCTGGAACCAAAGGGTTCCTGTACTATCACACTAATGCGCAAAACCCAGTGGAATCGCAGATACGCTTCCGCGTGACAGAGGACAACGACCCAGTCAGTTTCTCCCGCGGGCATGATCTTCTGTATGATAAGGGCTACGTTTGGCACATTCGTCTCGCCCATATCCTCTCCGACGAGTCCCAGCCTGGGCAACAGCATCTGCTGCGACTCCTCGTACATGACGGGTTGGTTGACAGACAAGCTATCAGTGATGTTCCCAACCTGAACACACGGCGGTGCCACCGGGCCAGACGATTTATCAGTAGTTTGAGCGAGCCTTTTGTACTCGACCTTTCCCTCTATCGGCCGATGGTCACCGTTTTGGCTGCGGGGCGGAGACATACTTTCGAGGCCTCTCCACCGCAGGTAATTTACCGCTCACGCGAAAGGCTTTATAATGGTGAAATCCGCGTTTCCTTTAGACACCGACCTGCTACTGATCGTCCGATTTTATGTTTCCATAGGAGGAGCAGCTCTTATTCGTTTCGAGCGGTGGACTCATGTAGGACAACGTGTAGTGGGTATGCGTCTGCTGAAGATCCTCGAAACACCGAAACAGGTCCCCCATCCTCCTCCGCTTGCCGATACGACGTTTCCAGCCGAAGGCGAGCTGTTTACGGATCATGGTCATATCTGGTATAGACTCGTCGACAGGAGCAAGGAATTGAAAGCTCTATGCGATGCCGAGGATGGAGATGATGGACAAGAGCTATAGCTGCACGATGACATGCAGGGGCGCATCAAGACCAGCAGACCGCCCGATGGATGTATGAGCTTATATCTTTCCAGCCGTTTAAACCCCCAAAAGTCTCCAGTTCAATCCCATGCGTTGTATGATACATAGCTCTATCCATGCATATGCAAATGCAGATCCGCAACGTGTTTGGAGCCGCATCCATTACGTCGACACCAGACCGACCCCCTTCTGCGCCAAATCGCGACTCCACTCGCGCAAAATATGCTTCTGCACCTTCCCGCTCGGCGTCTTGGGCAGCTCGTTCTGCGTGCCGTCTTCGCCGAGGAACCAAACCCACTTCGGTGCATTCTACCAGAAGCAGTCAGCGCCGACGTATGGTCTAGCCGGTATGCTCTCTACCTGCGGATTCATACCCTCGTGTACCACTTGGCGGACGTGCTCCCGGGTGAGCGATGTGTCCGGCTTTGGCACGATCCATGCGCCGACGACTTCGCCGTATCTGGCGTCGGGCACAGCGACGACGGCCGCCTCGAGGATGGCCGGATTGCTTGTGAGGATGTTCTCGATCTGGATCGGGAACAGGTTCTCGCCGCCACGAATGACGATATCCTGATCATGTAAGGTGCACATGGAAGTAAGCAAGAGCATTTACACATACTTTGATACGAGAGACGACTGTAATTGCCCAGTTCATTAGTAAAAACAGCGTCTTCGGATACATTCGACGTACTCGACAGGTAGCCTTCCTCGTCCATGATGACTTCGTCGCCCGTGTGCATCCACATCGTGTCGTCGTCCTCTGGATTCCTCTTCATCACCGTTTTTGTCTGCTCCTCATCACCCCAGTACCTATTCACTACTCAGTTAACATGTACAGCAATCACAGCAGACAAAAAGTACCCTTTCTGGACCAAGTATCCAGATACGAGCAGCTCGCCAGGCGTCCCGACGGGAACAACGTTGCCCTCCTCATCGACGACCTTAGCCTTGACATGTGGGCGCACCCGGCCAACGGTCTCCACGCGCTTGATGAGCGGGTCTTCAGGCACGGTTTGGAAGGACACAGGGCTAGCTCAGTGATAAGCACGCGACATGACGATCCCAGCCACGTCGCATTACCTGGTCTCCGCTGCCGCGCCGATTAGCACTAAATGGCAGAAATAAGGGAAAGAACGTACTCATCCCGTACGCATTCGTGAGGTCGCGCAGGTTTATGTCCGCGATCAGCTGCTTCATCAGCTGGATCGGAACCGGCGATCCCGCCGCGATACCCGTCCTAGCATACCGTCAACAACCGCGCGTGCGCAGCGACCGCATCAGACGCACCTCAGCCGGCTGAAGTCCAGCACCGCGCCCGCCTTCCGCCTGCGCTCGACCTCGGCGAGGACGCCCATGAAGTGCGTGGGCACGCCATGCAGCGCGGTACAGCGCTGCGAGAGGACGGCGTCGACGATGGCTTTGGGGTCGAATACGTCGGACGGGTAGACGATGGCGGCGCCGTACGCCCATGCGGAGAGGTTGCCTAGGACGAGGCGTGCGTGAGAAGCGAGGTCTGGCCGAGGTGTCACAAGACAGAGGGAGGGACTTATCAAAGCAGTGGAAGAGCGGGGGGACATTGCCTGTGCGTGAAGCGTCAGTAGTTCAGTGCTGTGTAGACGAGGAGTTGGGGCGCAACGTACAGACGATGTCCGTGTGCGTGAGATGCATAGCCTCGCCGATAGATTTAGCGTTGTTGAGCAGGTTCGAATGCGTGAGCTGCAAAGACGTTACGGATCGGCAACGCCAACATATGCTGAGAGGCTCACTGAGACAGCTTTAGGCACTCCTGTTGTTCCGCTACAGCAGAATGGTAAATTAGCACAAGATCGAGATCCTGTCCCACCAGATGTCACCTCGTAAATTGCAAATTCATGACCTCGTCCTTGTGCAGCGTCTGCGACATCTCCGCGACTGTCCGCGCCTCGGAGCTGTCTTCCCTCCAAATCAGCAGTTCCCGAAAGTCGACCGCGCACCGAACATCATCGAGCACCTCCGAGAAGTGTCGTCCGTCATGTAAATTATGATCGACGACGAAGATGCTTCGTAGCGACGGAAGCTGCTCTTCCTGGACGTTCCCGGGCGTGGCACTGCGCAGAGACGGGAGCGCCGCGGAGAGGAGATCGAGGTACCGCGACGTGCGGATGGACGGAACGACGAAGAAGTGCGAGACTCCGACGAGGCTGAGGACGTTTATCTTGTGTACATCGTCGCCTGCATATCTTTGCCTTGAGACAGAAGCGCGGGACTTACCAGCTCGTGCACTCGGTATGCAGGGTTCACGGTGACCAGAATCGCGCCGATGCTCGCGCAGGCCCACTGCAACATGGCGTAGACACTGGCACATTCTGTTAGATACGGGCGGTACTCTGGCCGAGTTGTATCTGGAAGTCCAACATACCTGTTGTTCCCCATGAGCACAGCAACCCGATCGCCTTTCTTCACGCCCAGATCGACCAGCCCACGGGCCAGCGCCTGGATATGCCTGTCAAACTCATCAAAGTCCCAAGCCAGGTGTCCCTCGACACCAAGGTTGCGAGAACCGGGTCCGCCATGCGCGCGCGGTGGCTCACGAGGGGACAGAAGTGCGGGGCGTTCGCTGTGTTTCGCGAGGATCACCTGGGCGAAGTACGCTGGGAACGTTCGGTCTTCGAGAGGTGGGTATTTCGCGCCTTCGACGGCCGAGAGCGTGAGGTATCGTCTGGGAACATGGGCTGCACGACGCAATCGCGGGGCGAGTGCTGCGCGAACACGGGGACACATCGCCTGGAAATGGGAGTCAGGAAGAAACATCACAAAGAGTACTGTCCCTTTCTCATAAGATCTCAAACTGAGAGAAGAGACGTCAGCAGTTTGGTTGATTTGGAATACATGAAACCATTATGGGGGTCCGGGGAAGGTCAACTGATTGAAGTGACTTTACGTTATTCGAAATAAGGCCGTGCGATCATCATCACCTTGACGTTGCCGATGGTCACACGCCCAAAAGGACATAACCGAACACACCGACAGGGAATGCAGCAAATACCATAGCACACGATAATAATTCATCTTAGGCTCGAGCTTCCATTAATGCAGTACATACTCGAGTAGGTCTCTATGTCTACATGAAGTGTTAATTTCTGCGACTACAACTTGGACTGTGAACATGGGACGGGCCCACGCCTGCCCACGCCTACCGTGTTCCTAGCTGTTCCTAGCTAGCCCCATCGGATCCCTCAAACTCGCCTGCCAACCCACCACCACCTCGCTCTCCAACTGCAGCAGCCCCAGCGCCTGCCCACACACACACGTACGACCCTCAGCTCCGGAAGCTCCGCCGCAAGCAGCACATCCAGCGTGCGCCCGACATGCACCGCACATGCCTGGGCGGACAAGAGCAGCGGCCTCTCGCATGCCTGGAATCCCGCAACGTATCCTGCAAAATCCGCGCAGTCCCAGTCCACGGCGACGTGCTGCAGCGCGAAGTGCGCGGGGACGTCGAGCGGCGCGGCCATCGTGACGAGCTGCACGTCCGAGAAATGCGTGAGCAGCGCGAAGAGCGTCTGCAGCTCGTGCGCGGTGTACAATTCAAGGTCGAGCAGGTCCAGGGAGCGTACGCGTCCTCTGACGACATCGGTTTCGTCGTCGATGGCTGCATCTTGTATGGTACCCTGGACGTAATTCAGGCCGAGCGAGGCGCCACCAATGTTCTGGCACGTGTGAGAGAGGTTTAAGTCCTGGAGGTTGGGAAAATCCCATCAGTCGCAGTCGCTGAGGAGGAGGTCGCAAACCCCCAGCGGACGACGAGGGTCCACAGGCTCGTGGAGGGGTCGACGGGGGTTAATGTCGCGCGGCGGCGGCACGAGTGTCTGGAGGTGGGTAAACCTCAAGAGGCAGCCGGCAAGGAGCTCCCATATGAAGAAGCCCATACACACGTCTACCTTACCAGGATCCAACTTGCCGAGGCGGTTACCTTCCAGGTGGGAGAGGACGCGTATAAAATGTGAAAAGATGGGCGAGGGCCGGAAGTGACAGACGACCTCCAGGCATGCATAGCGCTCCACGATGCGACATACAAGCTGCGCGAGCTTCTCGAACGCAAGGGCCCCAAAGAAAATGTGTGCGAGGCGTACAGGTGACGAACGAGGAGGCCGAAGAACGACTGGGGGGTGTTGTGGCGGTAGCTTTCTGAGAGTTTTGCAGGCTGAGAAAGATGCTGCGGCCTTGGCCAGGCTGGTGACATCCACAATCTCCTAGAGCATGGGGATTGCGAGGGTGTATCATGTCTTGAAGACAATGATGATCGAGTGCTTCACGGCCAAGTTGAATGTATAGCGCGCTTGGAGTATGTCTGCAGCATAATCGCGACTGAAGGGGATGTGTTCGGGGATGGGGAGTTGGAGGGTACGTAGCGTATCGTAGGATCGGGATCCATAGCTCTGATGGTAGAGATGTTGTTGCTGACTGGTTAAATCAGAGAAAGGTCGGGTTTTAGATCTTCAGAAATAATGATACAACGTAACCAAATCTCTTGACCGAAAGTGTCTATTTCTTCCGTTTCTGTTCAGAGACGAATATGTAGCCTTGTCAATGAGGGGTCTATGAAAGGAGCGAAACGATGAAGAGGTGCTGTTTGTGCGTTCTCTCTTTTGGCACGCTGCAGGACTGATTATCTGCTAAATTCAGACTGATATGCTATGGCCACGGAGCGTCAGTGCTGTGTAAAAGTCACGAAAATGAAGCAGGTTCATGCATGGTAAGCACTTGCGATGGGATGTCGTGGTTGTCTTTGGAAGATGGAATCAATAACGCACCGTTTCCGTTTTGGTCGTCTGCTATGCATGATGTCATGGACAGAATCTCACTTATATACGACTCGCTCTCGATTCCCTCAGTCGTTTCGTCCATTTTCTTCCTCCCATCATATGACTGAGGTAAGTCGTTTCGTCCTGCTTGCAGTACACATAGGTCTCATCACCATACTGCCCTGCAAATAGGCTATCGGCGGACTCTTCAGTTTCTAACAGGGTGGCAGGATCCTAACCTAAGGTGAGTGAGCCACCACAACGCTAATTCTTCAAAGTGACTGAGACATACTTCCGTAAGGACAAGCCACGTCTGTTCAAACTGCGGGCAAAAGTCGGGGGCCACAGGGAACAAAGGGCGACGCGTATACCCACGTGACAGAACGCGACCGCGTTGTGTTTGGCGTTATTTGCCGCGGTTGAAACCTCGAGACCAAAAGCGGGCAGCATTAGCGCCGAAGGCCTTGCCACCACCACCACCTCCTCATCTTCTCCTTATCTTCCCGCTGTTTCCCTCTACCAATCTGCCTCCATAACATGGCTTCAAACATTCCTGTACGTCTCCTATTATATGCTGTATTTTTTCTCATCTTCTGATCATCGCGGATCTTGTTTTTACAGACAAGACGTGTGACGAGGACCACACGCACTACCGTCCTCAAGGACGAAAACGCCAACGCGCGCACACGCCCCATCCTCCGCACGAAACCTGCTTCCAATGGCCCATCGCTCGCTGTCCCTGCTCCCACTCGGGCCACAAGCGCAACCGCGTCCACGCGCGCCAAGTCTGTCGCTACGAACGTGAAGGCCGAGGCACCTGCCGATGTCGACCCAGGCGTACAGAAGCGCAAGCGCGCCGCGTTCGGTGAAGTCGTTGGCTACCAGAACCGCGACAAGCACAAATCCGGTGCACCCGGTGCAGGCAAGGGCAAGGCGAAGGACGACGCTGCCACCAGCACCGCGCCCGCCCCCAGCAAATTTGTGGGCGTGGTCATCTCGAAGACCACACGGACGATCACGGCACCAGCGGCAGCGGTACCCAGACAGCCGCTCAAGACCACTACGGCCCGTTCATCAAAGCACATCACTCGCCCTTCTTCTGCGGCCGACCATGCACCGCTGGAAGAACTGAAAGAGGAGGAGCCGGAGGAGAACGCCATGGCCATCGACCTACCTGCGCGCCGTGTCGGTGCCCGGACCTCGACGTCTGCAGCGCTGGCGAGTGCCGCAGATGTGCGCCGGCGGACGTCTGCGCGGTCTGTGAAGGCCCCGGGACCCGAGGAGGATGATGCGGAGGCGAGTCGCGTCTTCAAGAAGCGGCGCACGTCATCAGAGGCGCCTGAGGAGTACGATGTGCCCCACGAGCACGCGGATGTGCATGCTGAGCCGATAGACAAGCTCGTAAGCCATGGTAAGGTTGTCAAGGCGGAGAAGGAGGCGGATCCGAATGTGGGCTGGGACGACCTCGATCGGGAGGACGTCGATGATCCGCTGATGGTCAGCGAATATGTCGTTGAGATCTTCGAGTACCTCAAAATCGTCGAGGTATGTCGTTTCTATGCGCTGCGCGGCCATGACACTCAACGTGGCGTCACCTGCAGCAAAAGACGCTGCCGAACCCGAACTACATGGACAACCAGAAGGATCTTGCCTGGAAGATGCGTGGCATTCTCACCGACTGGCTCATCCAGGTCCACATGCGCTTCCGCCTTCTCCCCGAGACCCTTTTTCTCGCCGTGAACATCATCGACCGCTTCCTTTCCGCTCGTGTCGTGTCCCTCGCCAAGCTGCAGCTCGTCGGTATCACTTGTATGTTCGTCGCCGCGAAGGTGGAGGAGATCGTCGCCCCCTCGGCAAGCAACTTCTTGTACTGCGCCGACTCGTCGTACACGGAGGCAGAAATTCTGCAGGCGGAGAAGTACATTCTCAAGACCCTGGAGTGGAACATGAACTACCCGAACCCGATCCACTTCCTTCGGCGAGTCAGCAAGGCGGACGAGTACAACGTACAGGTCCGCACGGTTGCGAAATATCTCATGGAGATCGAGTGTGTCGAGTGGCGACTGATCGGTGCACCACCGTCGCTGATCGCCGCCTCGTCTGTCTGGCTCGCGCGGCTCATTCTCGGACGCGATGAATGGGTAAGACTCCTCTGCCTGTTTCAATGTCGTGTTGTCTAACGCTACTCTAGCACGCCAACCTGGCGCACTACTCGTCATACGCCGAGTCCGCACTCATACCCACGGCTAACCTGATGCTCAACTACGTGCTCAAGCCCGTCCGCCACCCTTCGTTCTTTAAGAAGTACGCATCGAAGAAGTACCTCAAGGCGAGCGCGTTCGTGCGTGAGTGGGCTCTCCAACGCTGGGAGGAGAACACCGTCGTCGACCTCGAGGTGGAACTGCCTGCGCTCAAGGCGCTCGTCCGCGCGGCGCGCGAGCGGGCGATCGCAGAGGGCATTGACCCGGATGCGATGTCGGGCCCGAACCTGGAGCTCGGGCCTTAGGTCGACGGCCTCCAACTGCCACACTTATTTATTGGTCAATACTTATCCCACATCCTCCCTGATCTCGCCTTCACTTCTCACCACCCCTCGGACGTGTATCCCGCCATGCAATGCTCGCTTGCCCTAGGACATTTCACGCAATCTATGGTATACCCTGCATCGGATCTCGTCACCCTGCGTATGCATACCTCCCGCGCCTGCCTGGCTGTTCTGCTTTGACGTCCCCCGCTCTCGTCGCTTTGTCCCCCTGCGATGCTGTCGCGCGTGCGTCCACGTTGCACGTCCCCGCCCCGTTCATTCTTTCCCGTGTTCTGAAGCCATTCCATCCATCCATCCATTCCACTTCATTGCGACCCCCTTCATATCCCCACCACACATGTATATCCGCATCCTACATCAGTGAGACAACACGCGATACACCCTACCTGCATCCCGCATAGCATCTGCGCATCACTCGATTTGTTTCCATGCATCTGCCCCCGTTTTCACTTTGTTCAAAATCCCCTGCCTTTGTTGTTCCGTACATATATCTTGGATTAACGTCCGTTCCGTGTCCCGTCTGCGTCGCGCATCGCATGGGCTGTAGCTACAACCGTACGTACGTGCCTGTGCGGCCATACTGTGTTATGAATGAATTGAATTGAATCAAAGTATATTATTCTTGTCGGTGTATTGCCTGACAGCCTACGTATGTGGTCTACCGGTCAGCACTTCAAAGTTCAATTGAACTTCTACACCACCAACTGTGGGAGACATCCGGAGGTTGACCGGAAAAAAATGGCCGTAGGCGGGCGCGGGCGCGGGCCTGTGGTTAGAAAAGTCCCGCAAGCCGCCGGGCGAAATGAAATTAGAACGTCGGCTGGTGTTGCTTCTGACCTGAGATCCTAGCCGAGTCCGTCCTCAGGATGGATTCAATGCATCCTGAGGCTGACCTTCGCTACGCCCAAATGACAAACCCGCCTAAGCGGGTTGCCGAGATCGATCTGTGGCAGAAGACAGCAAGGCGCGAAAAAAGCGTAATTATTCCAATAAAAAAGGTGCGCAGCGCTAGACTCGAACGCTAGACCTCTACGAAACCAGAAAGCTGATCAATACCACTACACCATAATGCCTTGAGTATACAAGGTAGCTATATGACTATAACACCTTGTCCCCCACTAAGGAATCGACTTGTCCAAAATTTTCTTTGCTCTCCTCTTTGGCGAATGTGGCGGCGAGATCTGTATATCTCTTGCCGGTGACGCCGAACATCTTTTTCAGGCACATCACATCGCGAACCCTCGGTTGAAACAAAAGTCATCCTGAGGTTGACCTGAGGCTCATCCTGAGGATGGTTTGCGACTACCCGTCGGATAGTACTTACGTGCCGCCGAGGTGATCTCTGCTGTGCACCCCCGGATTAAGGAGATCGGTCCGCTAGATGGGTGGCGTATCGCGCGGCGTATAGTTCTATTCCGGGCAATCGCTTAAAAAAAGTCCCGGTTGACCTACGGACGACTTTCGCACTTGGGTGTGTAGACCGTTGCGCTCGTCAAGGATGCCTCAGGCATGTTCGAAGCAGAAGCGACAGGGCTGCTGCATGTTTTGGTCTTCCTGCACGCAAAATCAGTTTCAGACAGCAGACAGTATCTCAGTAATGTGTTGAGTGCCTGCCCAAGAGAGCGCAACACGGCTGAATTCAGTCATGTCTGCACGTCGATAAGCACAATTTGAGACTCAATAATTATACAGATGATGCTCTTTCACTTCCAAGAATACAAATGACCTTGAGAACAACACGTCTCGGTCAGAACTCGGTCCCCAAGCGATAGCTATTGTACCATAATATCTTTGCTCGTGCGCGACAGCGTGCACAAAAAAAATATGCAAAACATACATATGCAGCCTCCAGTAAGGAACGGACATTGTAAATAACCACAATACTAACCTTCTCTCTCCATTCGACGACCTTCGTCCCGACACGCAGCAACAAAGAAGCGGCCGCCAACACGATATCTTTGTCCACACGCGCGCCAGCGTGCCCGAAAAAAAGGTGCAGAGTGCACATTCAAGGTCTCCAGTAGGCTATAATAATCACGTATCTCTGTGGTACCCATATTCTCTCCAAGTTCATCAACTATTGGCCCGACAGCATCAGCAAAGACTCCGAAAGAGCTCACGATGAAGGCCTGTGATTGGCCGATTTTTCTATTATTAATATTTGAGTTATTATTAATAAGCCCACAGGCATGAACAGCGTGCCGAATGTCTCATATGTACATCTCCACGCAAATGCTCTTTCTCGGACTCTACAGTCACCCCACTCTATCGAAGTGCCCCCGAAGACTGAGATTCTGCAAGGGATGCTTGTATACAACAGTTCTAAGATACATCCATAACAAGATACCAAACACTTCTACAAATCAGCCTACGCATCCTTTTACTGCACGCTCTGCAGCACCTCCACGAGCTGCCGCACGTCGTTCTCGCCCATCGCCAGTCGCTCTGCGGCGCTCGCGCCCTCGAGGACGCGCTGCATGTCGCGTGAGCCTGGCTCGTACCGCAGCACATGCTGCAGCAGATCGCCGTCGAAAAACCCAACCGCAGCCGCGTCGCCGTCGATCTTATCGCGTGCATTGCGCGGGGCGCGCCAGCTGTCCGCTCGTCAGCATCGAAAAGATAGATCAAAGAGAGATGACGTACAGCGTGTGCGCCGCGCCTACAGCGTCCTTCACGACTCGCGCAACATTTTGCTCGAGCCTCGTCATCTGCAGCGCGAGCTCCTTGTCTTCCACCGCGAGCAGCGTGCAGATGCGCCCTGCGGATGTGCAGAACAGCATGCGTGGCTGCACGCGGTTGTCCTCGAGCGCGTCAGGGCCACGAAGGCTGCCTGAATTGGGAATATCAGTCGCGTTAGACGCGCATAAGGACAAAGTCAAAGTACACACCGGGTACGAACGCGTTGACGAGCTCGCCGAGATGCCAGTTCCCTGTCCGGTCGAGCCGACCCTCATCCTCGTCGAATGCGAACAGGTTGCCGTCAGTCTGTCCCCATGGACGTACACGGATACATCAGTACGGCCCGGAGACAGCAACATCAGAGCTTACGTTCGCGCCGACGACCGCGCCCTTGTCCCACGCCGCGAGCGCTACGGGCCAAAGCGAGCGGTAGTCCCGCGCGACCGCCACGAGCCGTCCCTTCTCCTGCTTTGCGCTCGCATCAAAGCGCAGCATGGACACGGACATAATTGCGTCGCCCGCAACGAGGTCGTTTCCGTGCGCGACGAGGTTCGTTATATAGTAGCCGTGCGCCCAGTCCGCGACCCTCTCCAGCGCATCATCCCGCAGGGCGTACACGATCACCTGGTCACGCATCCGTCAGAAAGGGACATAATTAAAGGCAGGACGGGCGTACCGATGCATTGATCGCAGCAGCGAAGTGCCCCGGCTCCGCCAGCGGCGCGAACGCGTAGGTGTTCCCAGAGCAGTCGACCGAGGCCACCTCCTGCAAGAGCAGGTCTTTCCCGGAGGGCGCGGTGGTGGACGTAAGTATCACGATCCGACCCTCGATTGGCTCGCGCTCGTCCGCTTGTTGCAAGACGATCCCTAGATAATAGAGGGATCGACCAGTCGAGTCCGTTGCTGCATGAGCAGCCGAAATTTCTTCGCCTTGACGACATTTAAACTGTGCCAGTCCTGTGAAGACATGCATGATGTGAGAATAAGGATAAAAGGGCTCAGGATACTCACGGTCGAAAGTCGTATTGTCGAACAGAGAGAAAGAGCTCTCAGCAGAGCCGGTTTCACCTATCCTAGACGGCTCCATGCGCACAGAAACCACACCGAATACCTTCATGTTTGCATCATGAATGATCCGTCGCGGATTATCCAGACCCAAGTGTATCTGCGGGACTGAGATCAGACATATATACCAAAAGTGAAGTCGGCTCCACCGACCGCCCTGGTGTGAATCTTTTCTAGATCGTGCATAGTGCCGATGATCAGGCCCGCCGGTGACAGAAGCGCCAGACACGAGCCCCAAGACGGCGTCTGCAGCCGACATACCGCGCCCACATCCTACGCAAATGAACAATCAAACCGATGTCTCGCACGCCACACAGTCGAAGCCTCGCACCTTCAGCGACATCGACGAGTTCTGCAAGCGGCCGTTCTCCCAAAACACGACGCTCGCCCTGCTCCCTGACGCAACGACCGACGGCCTGCCCTCGACCTCGCACGCGACGAGCGACACCGGCGCCGACCCGACTGCCATCGTCCGCTTGTCCCCCAGTACACCATCCGCAAACGCATAGGCGACGAGCATGCCGTCGCGCGTCCCGACGAGCAGATGCTTCATCCCGGCGTCAAAGCTGTGCAGCAGCACGGCACAGGGCAGCGCTGGGAGCTCCACGCCGGCGCATGCCAGGGACAGGTAGGCGGCGCTGTTAATGAGCGAGAGGACCTCGACGCGGTGCGTGCGCCAGAACGCAACGACGGCGTAGGGCGAATACGGCTTGCTGTCGACCGGCGCGCAGGAAACAGCGCAGATTTCCTCGTCAAAGTCCTTGTGCCCGACGACATTGAATTTGCTCTCCTCCGTGAGGTTGAGCACGGCGACTCGCCCGCGCGTCAGCGCGAGCAGAACCTGGCTCGCGTTCACCGACGCGCACACGATCTCCCGGCCGCCCAGTCCCCACCGAGATCGGCCGGCACCCACGCGTGCACGAGCTGGTGCACGCAGAGCGTCGCATCATACTCGAGCACGATGACCCTCGTCGGCGTCACCTGCACGATCAGCGCCGAGTCCTCATACGTCGAGGTCGTCGACCCGGGCTTTTTCGTGCGGTGGGAGACGTTGCCCGTCGCGAGCGTCGGTTGCTTGCACGCGAAGCTGGTGTTGGCGGCATTGATGCGCGTGATGGTGTCTGCGCCATCGAGACTGAAGAGGACAGTCTCGAACCCGTCCGACGCGAGAATGTGGGAATCTTGCCTGTAAAATTGTCAGATGGGCGTGGGGAGCGTGATGGCGCACATACGCATCCTTCCACCGCAGCCGGAGCGGCCACAGGCTTGTAAACTGGGCGAAGTCACGCAGGACGGCGTGCTCGCGCAGCTCGGCGCCGCTGTGGATGAGGCGCAGACTTCCTGTGTTGTTCATCCCAGAGCATGTCACGATGTAGGGCTGTATTCCCGCAGATCAGCAACGTGCCACGGCACAAATCACGCAGTGCACGTACGCGGCCGCTGTCTTCCGTGTCCGCAACGGCTGCATCGAGGATCGGTGCGATGTTCTTCCATGTATCGACCACCTCTATGTACTGCCCTTTCATCGCGATGATACAGCCTTCGCCCTCCTTAATCGCGACGGCAGCAGATGCCTTGCCTTTGCCCTTGTATGTCGACGCAAAGAGGCGGTTGGGCGGGAGCGCGGACAGGTCGTGCGGGATGTCGATCGTGGCAACATCAGTGTTGGAAGTAGGAGATGAGTGTATGCGCAGGAGCTGCGAGTCTCCAGTGTGCGAGCCGAGGAAGAGCATTTGTGCGGAGATGTACGACAGTGTGGTCGGCGCAGACGCCTGGGAACACCGTCAGCAGAGGTGACGAGGCGGTCTTCAGAGAAACTGACATGACAGAGCGGCACGATAACAAGGCCGTATTGTTTTAATGTATCGAGCGACAGCAGGGCCAGGCGCCCGTAGGAATCACCGAGAAGATAACGCGACCCCCCATGCCCGACGCGACACCACCTGCACTCGAATAAGTCACCCATTACATCCATATCACCGGAGACTCACGCAGTAATCTCACTCCAGGGCCAGTCGACGGCCGCTTTCGGCTTGCGCCGTTTGGCCTCGCGGTCACGCTCCTTGTTATGCGCGCCAGCTACGGTCTTGCGATCGTTGCTGTTTTTCTTCGCATCGTTTCGCTTCTGCTTCCCGCGATACTTCTCCTGCCACAGCGAGTCCGACAACTCGTGCAGCTGGATGCGGCGCCCGCCCACAACGAGCACGCCGCCGCGGAAGCGCTCATCCTCTTCCCCGTCTTCCGCAGCCGGGACAGTGATGAGCGCGGGCGGCGTCTCGAGTATAGGGAAGGCGGAGGAGGGAAGTGAGGTTGGGGGCAGGAAGAGCGAATGCGCGGTGGAGAGCTCGTAGTCGGCGATGCTGAGGTCGCGCGCGATGAGCTGCACCTGCTGGTGGTGGTCGATGTACAGGATGGCGAGAGCGTAGCTCTCGCTGTCGGTCGGAATGAACGAGAGTGAGAGGACGTTGAGTTCCGGAATCCTAGTTCTGTCAGTAGTGAGTGGAAGCTAATGCCATAAACTACTCACGAGACATCGAACTGTGAGCTCAGTTTTTCATCTTGCAGCTTAAGCACCTTGAGTCGTCCGATATAACATGCAGCAACGATGACTTCTCCAGATGGATCGACGATGACATCCTGGAGGAACTCGTTGTTCCGGACGGGGCTCTGTTCCTGCAGGCTGACGGTGTGGAGGGTCGCGAGCGTACCTTGGGGCACACGGAAAGTGAGGACGACGAGCTTTGGATCCGGATGATCCGTCATGAGGATAAGATTATCCTGTCCTTTCTGCGAAGTAGAAGTCAGATCTCCGAAACAGGGCTGAGCTACAGATAAGTCACGAACAGAGGTCGGAAGGACTTTCAGAGAGACAATGCGACCCCATATCTCGGCACGGTGGACATGGTGAAGACCTTCTGGCCTTGCCTCAAAGACTTCGAGGGCGTTTGTCTTTGCGACGACCAGGTGGGAAAGGGAGTCGTCCTGGGTGAGATGGCAAGAGACAGATGCGGTCACGGAGGACGGCGCATGGAAAGTCGTGACGACCTTCATGATTATTCAAAGCCTTTACTGCGATATGAGTAGACAGCCTCCGGATACGAAACGGTGGGCTCACTGTCCGCTGCGTTCTTCCGACTCTCGAGGCTGAGGCAGCAGAAGACCGCGGCCGAGCGCTGCTCGAGAGTCCGCTCTAAGCGCCCGGATCTCCATGACATCAGTACGGACCAAACAGAGCACAAATACAAACTAAAGTCCCGTCTGTACCATCAGAACAATATTGTAGACAGTCTTGTCGTCATGATCTTCATCTCTTCATACTACACACACCAAGTCTGTGACACCCGTATTCAAGCTGCTCTCCTGGACCATAACAGCCATCGTCGGCTGAGTCCGGATACATTCACCTTGACAAGACATGTATAGTCGCATGCATGACTTAGTTCAGCATAGAACACCTTTGCTTGTCCTGACCTCAGGTATGTCAGACATGCACTTTCTGATCTCTAGATATTTCTCCTGCATATTTCGTCTTTGACCCCTCCTCTTCCCGATGATCATGCAATAATCATATATAATTTATATATGCTTATACTAATCTCCCGGTAGTACATTGGTTAGTACACCCGCTTGTCGGACGCAAATCCACGCGGGAGAGCGAGGTTCGATTCCTCGCTGGGGGGCTGCTTTCATTTTTAGCTCTTTTGGCGAACACCAGTTCCTCCGCATCGGGTCGAGTTCGCTCGGCGACGATGATGTCATGTCGAGATCCCACATTGACGAGATCTTTGATCGTGTCCTTTCTTCCTTTCAGTACACGGAACGAGAAGGCCGTCGCTTCTGTCTACCGCTTACCCATCAACCATCAAGTATTTCAGATATACTGCACAGTGCACTGCAGACATTGGTCTCGAGACAACCCCCACTATAGGACAGCTTACTAACGAGCTGACAAACAGCGGGCGCGCCGCCTCCAACGCGCCCGGGTCCGTGCGCAATCCCGCAGCCTATATAAGCCAGCCCGCGCCATCCACATTTCCTCACCACTCTGGCCTTTTGGCTTAGATCAAGTGTAGTATCTGTTCTTAATAGTTTAACCACTATTATGGGGGCACCGCCCCCATTCTTGGTTATCTTATTTTTGCCGCCCTCGTCCCCTGGGCTCTGCTTGCAACTTGGGGGCGCGATGACCTTGCCGCTGCACTACTGGCCTGCGTTGTCGGGGGATCACTCTTTCTTTTCTTTTGCACCTCCTGTTTATGTCCACTTGTTAGTGGATGCTTGGGATGTGCAAATGAATGGCTTGAGTGTTCTTTGGGTCTTTCTCATGATACAGTATGGAGTTGTATTGTATGGTCTGTACAAAAAATGTATGGTACAACTAGAAGAACTTTAGTATGGATGACATGAATATGCTTCGGTTATAGAATGCTACAGAGACAAGGAGGAAGACACTAATAATGAAGAAAGAGACTACATGCATCCGAGAAATAAGCTGATGTAACTTACGCCAAGACACCTTTGCGATCTTCCTTGCGCTGAATACCGGCTGTATGTCAGTCCACGACAAACAGAAAGGTAACAAACAACGCACCATGCGCGCACCGTGGCTGAGCGCGAGATACAGCCGGAAGAGCCTCGCGCACGCCTCATCGCCCGCAAAGGGGTACTCTGCACCGAGGCGGTACGCGGCCGCAAAGCCAGACGTCACGGCGATCTCATGCATGTTCAGAACTGTAACGTGTCAGGTTAGAGGCAGTATGTGATAGGTTAAACGGCACACCAGTCCATGCACCGGCAAAGCTAGTGGTAGACGCATGAGTGACCGGAAGAGGGGAGGGTTGGACAGCAACGCACTACGTCTTTTTCTTCCCGTTGAGGAACATCATCCATGGCACGCACTTAGCGTAGTGCTGCCAGCGGTGACTCTGCTGCTTCCACCACCGCTCCGCGATAATCTTG
>SFCI01000483.1:0-20373 GCA_004681135.1 Hericium alpestre | reverse complement strand
CCAAAGGCTGTTGGGTCTCGTCCTTCTAGGCCTTTCTGCGCCGCTGATGCTACTTAAGATTTGATCAACGATTTCATTGAGTGACATGGCAAAAAAAATGGTAGTATATACAAAACAAAAATGAAGGTAGAAGATACAATAAGGCACTTAGTATGAGCAAGTGACAAAACCAAAACGACTAGGGTGTGCAGGGTTGGGCGCTATGTAGACAACGGCAGCGATGTGTTGACCAGGATTGATGCCAGGGATGATGACAATGGCAGGGTCACAGCATTGGAGGTGAGAGAGGCGATGGTCAAGGTCGACGGTGATGGATCTGGAAGCGGCGACGAGCACTCGGTCTGTTGATGAGGATTGATGTTGGAGATCTTCCCGGCCTCATTGTTCGACAACAGACATGGACTATCGCCGGGACACCCAAGAGGATCGTATGGGTATGGCAAAATCCTGTTTATGAAACCATTGGGAAGGTAGTCATCATAATTGTAGTCATGTGGGCTCCCATTGGGATAGTAGTCGTCATAATCGTAGCCATGCGGGCTCGCGTCATCTTCCTGCCAAGACTGAGGATCCATGGTGGACAAGGCCCCCTGGGCATCAAGAGGGAACAGTGGGCGGAAAAGTGAGTCTGAGTCCCATGGACAGGGCCACATGCCCTTTGCATAGACATCACAGAGCTCGCCGGCCTCCTGACAGTGCATCACACACCGGCCATCCTTGCAGAAGTTCAACACGTAGTTGGGACAACCTCCATATGCGGGGCACTGGCGAGGCTCCAGCAGAGAGGGCGGAAGGATTCGGTGGGTGGCGCTTGGACAGTTGTCATAGAACATCTGGCAGTGGTACTTGCAGAGATGGTACTTGCAGTCGGACATGGCATGTCAGATGCAGTCTTCGAACAAGAAGCATTTGCCAAACAGCAGTTTCCGCTGCAGTTCTGAGTCATCGGGTAGGGAGTAAGAGTCCGAATCAGCTGCCTCCGCAATCTCTGTCTCTTGCTGGTGGGGTGATTCTGAATAGAGTGTAGAGGGGTTCAATCTGGCAGCCTCTTCTTCCAAACAGAACAGCCCGCCATCATATTGAGGGGATCCCAGGTCCAGAGAGAAAGCAGTACGTCCTGAGGTCTGTGGCGAAGCGATCTCAAATGAGAATAAGGTGCGGTAAGTGGATTAAGTGACTTACCGAGGCACCGCCACTGTCTGGTATGCGACGTGGATCTGCCGAAGATGTGTTGCTGTTGCGAGTGGCCTAAGATGAACAGCGGAGAAAAATCTGACTTAAGCACAGGATATGCCGTGGGGCAGGAGATGTGAACTTACCACAGAACGTTTCTTAGAAGATTCAACTTTATCGCCTGTGCCCTCCTGGGAGAGCGCCCACATCCGCGAGGGCTTATCGAGTTGCGGTCGTGAATCGGACTGCCTGTTGAAGGGATGGGAAACTTTGGGCATGAAGAATGAGCATGGTATCGGAAGAGGAGGAAGATGAGAAAGAGGGCGGTTGAATCCCAAGAGTCGACTCACATTCAACTTATATCACCCATAGCACGGTGCAAGGATGTATTCCTGCTGCTCCCCAATGCTCTTGGCCATGATTGCAATGCATACCATTAGGCGTGGGAATTGAGAGATCAAGGCTCGGCGACCGTCAATGCATCGACACGTCGACGTGTCGCAATGTGTCTGTCACATGCGACGGGCCTCGGGCCTCGGGGCATGGGGCCCCGACAATGCATCATGTCCCTGCCCCATTCCTCAGTACTTACCTCAGGATCTCAGACCGAAGGTGAGGACATTTATTTCTATGGCACTCGTTATACAGCTAATATTCCTGCAGGATACTTAGTATTCATTCCTCCAGGTAGATACTCAACATCACTCAGTTCTTCATGATCTCACAACAAATAGTCTCTGCATTGCTCGCTCACAGCAGTCATGAGCCTCTCTTCACCACTATTAGACCCGCGCTACCCGGGGTGTAATCCTATACCAGACAGATGTCAATCCACCATGAAGGTGATGTACATTCCATTGACATCTGCCACTAGACCTGTCAATGTCCGGTACCACATCGACTCGAAAGTTAAGGATGCAGGCACGGTGGAGTATAGCTACTCCTCCGCTCTCGTCTATGGGCCACAGGACCCCGTCGACTCCTACACTGAGCCGGGCGACGTATGGATCAATACAGGGCCGGAAAAACGTGTATGGATTGTCAGCGCTGAGCGTGAGTGTGTTCAGTGGCCTGGGAACGATGCCGAATTTCGGCACCCATGGTTCACCAACTTGTTCTTCTATTACAGTGGCGTGGCATGCTGGAACTGGTGGAGAAAGGACACAAATCTCAGGCATACTCGAACTCGACAAAGGCGGGCCTCTGCGGACTTCGGAAAGTGGATGGAGGCAAGGGGGAAGGTGAACGGAGATCTTGTCTCGTTGGGCTCCGATTCCGATGCCATGGAACACTGGCTCAAGAAGCACGAGAAGGAGAAGGAGAAGGAGGCCACCAAGGGAACCAAGCAGAAATGGCACGAGAAGAGGCCCAAGGTGAGCAACAAAGTGGGTGTCACTCCGGAGTCTCCTCAAGACTGCGAAGAGAGCAGCACAGCAGGCGATGGTGGCAGCGACTTGTTGTCCAGCAAGCGAGCCTGTTTACATGTCCCGCTGAGTACAGATCATGCTCAGCCATCTTCACCCATGGGCTACCTGGATCCTGCTGTCGACTGTCTGCTTGGCAGGCCGAAGCAGACAGTGACGCAATCCAATGCTGCCGGAGCCATCATTTCAGATGCCCCTCCCTCATCCGGGCCCCGTGATCATGGCGAATATCAGCCCCCTCTGCTGGACTGCTGTCTTGGGGAAAGGGAGGGGAGGGAGTGGCCTCTAGGGTCTCCAACACTGACCTGGCCCAACGGCATAGAGACAGTCCTTCCCTATGTCAAAAGCGAGCACACAGCCATGAGTTGACTTGGTTAACGCTTCCTCTTTCCCGTGCTGATTGTTTTCTGGCCTATTGCTAAGGACCGACGTCCTGTAGTGACCGGGTAGGGACTCAGGCTACACACAAACAACAAAGGCTGACCTGCTCAAGAGGCGATCGACAATGGAGAGAGTGAGTAGAGGTGGATGGNGAGGTAGAGTAAGGTAGCACTGCAACGATCAGTGATGGAAACGAATAGTGGATCGAGGCAGTGCGATAGCGTCCATGCATGCATGTAGATATAGTTAAATAAAGGGAATAGAGCAACGGGACATCGACCATGGTGTGGATGTCGAAGGGAGTGATGTCAAGTTAAGAAATGAAATGTACGGTTCTTAACAAGTTGGACACGTTGACAACAAGCAGATATCAATCGGTTCAGCCTCTTCCTCTGGTTGCTTAAGCCAAAGGGGTCCCTGAAAGATACTGGTATAGTACAAGTAAAGTAAATATAGTACGATATAGATACAATTGAGGGGTTCGCAGTTGTAACAGGTGCTCGCTGGTGGATTGACTACCGCCCTAGCGATTGGGACACCTAAACACCGTCCACTGAAGGATCAATGCCAACCGTTCAAACAGACAAGTAACCCTCATGTCCAAGGCTTTGGGCCAAGAACGTAGTGTACTACTATCGTAAAAGAAATGGAAAATGTACGGGTAGTTTAGCGGTCTAGCGCCGCTGGGTCGTAGGGTGGTGGCACGTCGAAGTCGTCCAGCTGGATGGGTTCCTCTAATGGGAACGTCAAGCTTTCGTCAATGACTTCACGAAGTCGAGCAATCTCGAGGGGGGTGGCGAGAGTCCAAAAGGTAGCACCGGATACTGACTCGACGTAGCCTCGGAGATCAGTGTATGATCGCCACTCAGGAAATTTGTCCTCGAGCACACAATGCAGTCGGTCGATGGGGTCTGCTGTGGGTTCGTCGAATCGATGGGCAAGTCGGTATGCATCGATATGGATCTGGGACCTGCGGAGGTGGATCACAGCGTAGAGAGCGGTGTGGGTAAGGAAGTCGGCTTCTCCCTGGGGTTGGACGAAATGGAGGGTGCTGATCTCGACGTGGTCCCGTCGCCACTCAATGACACAGATGAGGAGGGGTTCGGGTATCCCTTCTTGAGCAGAGATGTGGATGACCGCCGTTGGCTGAGAGCGATGGTCGAGGGGTTCATGGAAATGCTTGATAGTATTGACAGAGATGGTAAGGTCAGGGAATCACTGATGAAAGACCCGTTTGACAATTACTGCTCGTCCAGTCAGCGTAACAGGGGGCATTCAAGGATCAAATGGTTCGAGGTCGGGGTCGTCGAGTCAGCAATAAAAGCATTCACACCAATGGCAGAAGGGGTGATAGGCCTGGTGATGACGACAATTGACAAAGTGGTTGCGGTTGACCATCTGTGGGTGCGGGTAACAATAGGAGCAGAGTCGACGCCGATACGTGGGGTCGAGGGTGATGCGGGGTCGGTAATACAATGATGATGAAGTGCGACGACTCGAACACACAACCTTCATATGAGAAATAGGATACTCCAGATGAGGCAAACTACAGCCTTCAATACTGCGAGCACAACGAATCCGATGAGGAACAGCCCGGCGATCCTCACGTCTGGATCTTCTGGATTCCAACTGCCTGTACGTAGACAAAGGACAAACGAGTAGTCGGGTTCGAAGGACGTCTCAAACTCAACACAGTACGTCCGGATGACGAGGACAAAATGGATACGGGGATGTGGCGAGAAATGGAGGACAGTAACGTCGGTATCCCAAGGCACCTTGGGTTCGTGGTATGACCCGTGAGATGATGGAGTGGGGTCACGAAGGGTTGTCAAAGGAGTGGATGGAGGAAGTCGAGGGGATGGGGTATGAGGAGACTGATCCGGCACGATGATCCTATTGCACACTTCTTGCTCCCACTCTGCCTGCTCAAGGCGCTCCACAAGTTCCTGTGGATCTAGAGGTGGAAGAGGAAAGAGGTCGGAGTCGGGAGTGGAGACTTGAGATGTGATGGAGAGTCGACGGAAATGGGTGATGAGGGAGTCGGTGGAGGACATGCTGCAAACAGCGGGCAAAGATGAAGATGAGAAACGAGGGTGCATGGTCGCACATAGCAAGAGGGAATCCTCGTATGAAACAGAGTTGTCAGAAGATATGGTGGGGTGATGCTGAAATGGCAGCGGGGCCTACAGCAACAGATAAGATGATCATAGGGTGAAGTAGGGGAGTCTTGCGCTAATGTCAGCGACCAGCTTCAGCGCCCGATCTACGAGATGAAACCTTCAGGCCATGATCACTCACACAAGGAGACTACGATGGAACAGATGACTGCTAAGACTGATACGACTCGAATGGATCAGAAGATAGCTGAAAGCCAGGAGTATAGACNAGCNCAAGACTGAGGAAACCCCAGCCTTACACAAGCCTCTTATATAGGCAAGGAGAGTGCATACACTGAGACATGACTAACTATAAT
Organism: Hericium alpestre; assembly: GCA_004681135.1. NCBI lineage: Eukaryota > Fungi > Basidiomycota > Agaricomycetes > Russulales > Hericiaceae > Hericium > Hericium alpestre. The sequence goes on along the minus strand of SFCI01000483.1, from coordinate 14,922 downwards.
GGATCACAATGGGTACATGCACTATGTATTAGTCAGCACAGTGGGTCGAGTAATGGGTCAATAGAACAATGAGTCAGCATATAGAAGGTTCTGAAAAGTTCTATCACGTGACCCATGATGTCATAGAAAGATAAAGGAGAGATAATGAATGAGATAAGACAACAGAGTGATTAGATATGATGCAATAAGATAAGATAAGGGATAGGACTCTGTCGTATAAGCCTCTATGAAAGAGAAGAAGAAATTTGATTATGACATTACCCCCTTTTTAAGACGAGGCATCTCGACGAGTAATGCGAGTGTCTGCCGCGAAGGTGGACAGTTCCAAAAATTGGTGCTATATCAAAATAGCCCCATGACGCATGTATAAATTAGATGCCACCATCGAGGGTTTGGCTTCTACAACTGCCGAACTACCAGCAGTCCCTTAACGCAGGGGGAATGCAGGTTGAGAAGTTTGCCGCCCAACCTATTGGCGAGAGAGAGTGGCGATAGAGTAGGGAGATGGGTATTCTCGTCCTGGGAGTTTGCCTTGTTCTCAGGTTGTGGGTTGTAAATGAGAGTATTCGGGCACTGTAAATTCGAAAGTGGATTTGAAAGGAATGTTAAATTGTAGAATTTGTCGTGGTGCATTAGGGTGAGTGCAATGAAAAGTATCGATCATCTTTTTCGCATTAGAGAGGTTTTCCTCAGGTTCCCAAGTATTTTCCTCGTGGGGATATCCTATCCACTTGACGAGGTACTCGAGACGTCGTCAGTGCAGCCGAGAGTCGAGGATTACTTCGACTTCATATTCTATGTGGTCGTCGCCTTGGACGGCTAGGGGAGGAGGAGGTTTTGCTTTGGAAGGATTGTCCGATTCATAAAATGGAGAAAGGAGGACTTCGTTAAAGACTGGGTGTATCCGATTCCAAGAACTAGTTTTTGGAAGCTGAAGTTTGTATGCTGAATGTCCAACTTTTACATAACTTTGAAAGGTCCAAATTGATGATCTTCTAACTTTTGTGATGGTCAATTAGTGAAGATGTGGGTGTTTTCCAGCCATACTTGGTCTCCGGGTTTATAGTCTCTAGATGCTCCTCTGGAGCGATCATAGAATCGTTTCATAATATCTGCTGAGCGTTGCAAAGCAGCTTCGGCATTCTCTCTAATCTCCTTCATATGCCCTGCGAACTGGCTAGCAGATTCACTTCGAGCGGTATATTGAGGTTGAGTGCTGAAATTAGGATGTCGTCCATAATTCAAGAAGAATGGTGATGCTTTAGTGGATGATTGTTCGTGATTATTGTAAGAGAACTCGGCCAGCGGTAACCATTCTGACCAGTCAGTCTGATGATAGTTCATGAATATACGAAGATATTGTTCAACTTGACACGTTCGGTTTGGCCATCGGTCTGAGGATGGTATGCAGTTGAAGGATTGCCCTGAATCCCTAATAGTTTATAGAGGTCCATCATGAAATGAGAGACATATTGTGGTCCTCGATCGCTGATGATTTTTCTAGGAAGTCCGAAGGATCTGAACACTGCATCTCGGAAGATTCTAGCTTGTCCTTGAGATGTGAGTTCGGTATTAGTGGTGGTGATTTTAATCATCTTGGAAAATCAATCAACGATGACACAGATGGCATTATAACCTTCTGATTCTGAAAGGGGTCCGATCAGATCGACTAAGATTTCCTGCCAGGGTTCAGTAGGTATAGTGTTAGGACATAATGGAGCATCAAGCTTGTGTCGAACTTTGGTTCGTTGGCAGTCAATGCACGTTGAACAAGCTTTGGTGACGTAGCATCTCATTCCTGGCCACCAATAGTAGCGAGAGACAAGTTCTAGGGTTTTGTCTATTCCAGGGTGACCTGCCGCTGAAAGGTAATGGTCGGCATCAATGATGTCCATTCTGAGTTTATGATCTCTTGGAACATAAATGAGTCCTTTGTACGTGAGAAGTCTATTATTGTCTATGGTGGGTGTCCACACCCAATCGTGTTCTTTCTTGAGAAGTCCAACCTGAGCGACAGTATCTAACTTGTCTTTCTGGGTTGTTAATTTAGCGATTCTTTGTAGAATGACAGACGGTTGTGCATCCATGTCTCGAATGTCAAAATTGTGAAGGCAAAAAAGTTCAGGTTTCAGAAGAATGATGTCTTCATTGTTGTTTACCCCCTTTTCAAGACCCGAACGTCTCGAGAGGGTATCGGCTTTTGTCATTTCTTTGCCTGACTTGTGAAGTAAAACAAAATCATAATCGGCAAGTTCAGAAAACCATTGAGCCTGTCGACGATTGAGTTTTTGTGGTTTTTTGAAATATAGGAGATTAGCGTGATCTGTCCAAATCTCGAATGTATCCTTTGCACCAAGCAAATATTGTCTCCAATCGTCCAGCACATTCATGATCACAAGCAATTCTTTGTCGTATATCTCATAATTGCGTTCTGGAGCAGAGAGAGTTTTGGACATAAAAGCGATAGGATGCCATTTCTGGTCAATTTCTTGAGAGAGTACAGTGCCGGTGGCAAAGTCAGATAAATCACATTCGACATGATAGTGTCCATGATCACAAGGGAGTTGTAATACTGGTTGGGTTGAAAGAGCGACTTTGAGTTCATATAAGGCACAAGCCTCGATAGACGTCCATTTCCAATCAACATTACCAGTCAAGTGAGTGAGGGGTCGAGCGATATGACTGAAATTATGGATGAAGTGATGGTAAAAGTTGCAGAATCCAAGGAATTGTTGAATGCCTTTCTTGTTGGTTGGCACGGGCCACTCAGTGATGGCTTTGACCTTCTTAGGATCCATGCGAACTTGTCCATTGCCAACGATTAATCCAAGATAGTCAACCTCGGGTGCCTCAAAGGTACATTTGGTTGGTTTGAGTGTTAGATGATTCTCACGGAGAATCTTCAAAACTTTTTCGGTAACGAGCTGATGAGTTTTACAATCTGGCGTAAAAATAAGAATATTGTCCATGTAGACAATGACGTGGCCCTCTCGAATCAAATTATGAAAGATCTCGTTCATGAAGGCTTGGAAGGTAGCAGGCGAATTGCAGAGGCCAAAGAACATAACTGTTGGTTCGAACAAGCTGTACTTCGTCTGAAAGGCTGCTTTCCACTCGTCACCTTCTTTGATTTGAATATTGTTATATCCCCAGTAAATATCCATTTTTGTAAAGTATTTTGCATCCTTGATTTGGTCTATGAGTTCACCAATGAGTGGCAAGGGATACTTGTTAGGTATAGTGCCCTTGTTGAGGAGACGGTAGTCTTGAACAGGGCAAAGTTTCCCATCTTTCTTTTTAATGAAGAAGAAAGGTGATGCCATCGGTGACTGAGATGGTCAGATACATCCACTTTGGAGATTCTCATTGAGGAAGGCACAAAGTGCATCATCCTCTTGAGGAGCTAAGGGATACATTTTACAATCCAAGGGTTTAAAGTCAGGCTGTAGATCTATAGTATGATCACAAGAGCATCGAGGAGGGAGACCTTGGAAGGAGTCTTCAGAGAAAACATCCATGAACTTCCAGAGATTCCTAGGAATTAGGCTCTTGTTTTTGACCTGATCTTCTGCCATGAAATTGACTTCTCGGATGTAAAACTGAGGGTCTTCATAATCGCCTTTGATCGAGCGATAAAGAGAGTCATACTCTAAAGTAGCATTCCAGTCTACTTCAGCAAGAGTGAGGTATTGGCATTCTTTGGGGCAGCGATTGAATGTAAAAGAACCTGTTGTCCAATCGATCGAGGGGTTATGGTGTTTCAGCCATTCATGTCTGACGAAAACCTTGTTGGATCCGAGCTTGGTAACAGCAAGGAGAATTCGTTCTTTATGGTTTCTGATCATCATAATGCATGAGACGTATTCTCAGATACTACCAGCAACGTTGAGTGATCCATCAGCATTGTACACTGGGATTGATTGAGGAAGTTTCAATAGTTCTAAGCCGTTTTCTTTGGCAAAGTCTTCATCGATGCTAGATCCTGTACAGCCGCTGTCGAGTAATGCTTCAACTGAAACTTGTTTGCCAGTATCTAGGGTTTCGAGGATAATGTCGACATTGATTTGGTGACCATTGCTGCCCCGAATGAATTGTTTTTTATTTTGTAAGTCCATGACGACTGATTCTGCATCATAAGTGTCCATTTGTTGTATGTCTGCAACAAGGTGCTCTGTGATCTCACAAGCTCGCTTGGGGTTTGACCAAGCTCATAAAATGCCCACCGCCATCTCAGGACGTGAGTCTCTGAGACATTCTACCACCCACAGAGCAGAATTGGGATCTGTTTTCATTTTTTCATGGTTTTTTGTCGAGTGAGAAGATAATGGTACATCATTATTCAATAAATCATCGGCGGACACTGATTGGTTAATAAATACATCTGTCAGATAATACTCACTAGTTGCATCCAAATTTGGGGAAACATAATTCTCGACATTATTTTTCTCGGTCTTTGGTACCACGTTCACCTCGGACCCTTTTCGAAATGCTGCAACATTTTGCATCTATCTTCCTCTGAGAGGGTCGACCATGCCGATCACAAGAAATCTTTGGTACTGCCTTCCTCTGGAAGAGCGTCTCAGTCAACTTGTCACATGCATTGTCCCTGAGACTTGTCTTTGTCTAGGCAATTGCACGACAAGTGGCCTGCCTTTTTGCAAGTATAGCAAAAGACCTTTGTCATGACGTTGTCGACAAACATCTTCCATTGGTTGCCCTTGACCTCCAAAAATGACACCGGTTCCATCATGGTGGTATTGCCCTTGTGGTGGGGGATTGTATCGATTTTGGGGTTGTTGCAGACAATGTTCTCTAGCTGGAGGAGGCAGAAGATGTGAGACATAGTTCTAGGCCTTGATAGCCTGGAACCTTTTGATTTGTCCGTCGATAGTGATGATTTTTTCTTTATATCGTGCATACATGTCTGGAATTGTGTCCTGCAAATAGATGTGTTCGATAATCGATGAATTGATGTTCTTCTCGATGAGATCTATGCATTGTCCATCATATATGCGGTCGTTATAACCTGCCTCAGCACGAAGTATCTCAAATTTCTGGAAGAAGGCACCAGCATCCATTTTGCCTTGTTTAAGCGCTGTCAATGCGATGTGTGCTTTTCTCTCTTTATTCGGATCTTCGAAGCGTGCAGTCATATCTGTGATGAACGTCATATAGAGGATGAGATCATATTCGAGATTGAAATGTTCGTGCATCAAATAGTTTTCTGCCCATTCACCTGGAAGTCCATCGTGACAATACGAAATCACGAAGCGAATCTTGTCTCTGTCCAACGGATAATTCTCCCAATTTCCTGTTAAGTAGAAATCGACTTGTCTCTTAAAGACTTTCCACTGGGAAACATCCATGAATGGTTCAGGTTCTTGGAACTTTGGCTTTGGCTGATGACGTGGAGTGGGACGAGGTGTGGTTGCTGCTGTGGCTACTGCGGTGAAGTCCCGTGCCATGTCCTGCATAAGTTGTTCCAATAACGCTAAAGGGACCTGAGGCTGAGGCGCTGCTCCTGCATTTCCTGCACCACCTGCTTGTTGGGGGGCTTGGCCTTGTTGGCCAGCTCCAGGTGCATTCTGACCAGTTCCTGCCATGGCATCTGCGGCGAACTGATATATAGGATCTTTGTCGATGTTTAGAAAACCAAATCCAGGTACAGGGTTTATTGGTACAGCAGGCAATTCTGGAGATTCAGGAAGGGGAATACGTGAAGGTCCGGTAGAAGAATCACTATCAGAGTCAATAACAAGTGGGGGTTCACGAAAACTGAACACGTTGAGCAGATATCAATCGGTTCGGCCTCTTCCTCTGGTTGCTTAAGCCAAAGGGGTCCCCGAAAGATACTGGTATAGTACAGGTAAAGTAAATATAGTACGCTCTAGATACAATTGAGGGGTTCGCAGTTGTAACAGGTGCTCGCTGGTGGATTGACTATGCTAAGGACCGATGTCCTGTAGTGACCGGGTAGGGACTCAGGCTACACACAAACAACAAAGGCTGACCTGCTCAAGAGGTGATCAATGATGGAGAGAGTCGAGAGTGATTGAGAGAGGGAAGCACAACGTGGAGGGACTTAAAGGGCACTGGCAACTGACAGGAGGTAAATCCTATAGAGTTGCAAANTGGTTAAGCTGAGGTCTAAGGGACTCAGCTTACCAGGTTAAATACATGAGGGATGTGCAGTCAGAGTCGTATCTAAGGTAACAATCAGGACTGCACACTGCGCAGCATCGTACTGTGCATGATGAAGGCAAAACATGATCATCAGCGCATTGGGGAGGATCAGATTTCTGCATGTAATGTTTGGTCAGGTTTGCGGTGCTTATATGGCAAGGTAAGGCCAATCGAAGGCTTGCGCACTGTTGACCAACCCATCGTCAGACTGTTGTTATCTTACAATCCCTTCGGAAGGCTGATGGTGTTCATATAAGCATAATAACAGGATTTCATTGTCTTTCAACTTTCATGATGCCCGGGGTTGCTGTTCGGCTGACCGGAATGGTCACGGACTGGTGAGTCTATCGTCCTTGTACCGCGTTGACCAGCTTGCATCAGCCTTCCAAAGATTGTCAACCCTTCGTCGTGCTGCTCGACTTGAGGGAAGGCATGCAATATGATTAACAACTATGTAGAAGTCTTTTAATGATTTATAATTCAGGTCTTTTTTTATCATTTTCAATTCAGACCCGCACATCTTGCACGTTCGAAGGTTTCCAAGTCACAGTATCTTATTCTGAGGGACTATAGTCTACCACTCTGCAAATCCCTCCATCCCATCATCATCACTGCCATCATCACCATCATTTCCTCCGTCGTTATCATCACCATCATCGCTAGCACCAATTTCATCATCTGAAGCGGCCTCGGCTTCATCTTCATCGGACCTTTCATCCTCGGAATCTTGGCGACCAGAACGAACAGCCGGATTTGGTGCAGGAACATCGTTCTCGAGTCCAGCACCATCCTCAAGATCCTGCTCGTCTGCGCCGGGCCCTGAGGAGTGCATCTCGGAAGGTGGGTGTGCTAGACCCAGGTGACTGACACCGCGGCCGCAAAACTGCATGTACATATCCCGATCTACGAAACTATGGTGCGTGCTTCAGTAATATCTGCAGAAATTTGGCTGAGCGACTCACTGATTGACATAGTAGAAATTCCACCCATCTTTGTCCGTGACCACTTCACCCTCTGCAGTCTCTTCAAACACATCTCCCTCCTTGCCGTGTGCAAATGTGGGAATAAGATGCACACCTCATATGACATCTGCGGGGTCGACAAGACTGTACGCTTCATCATCCTCATCTGGAAAAAAGCTGATGCATTGAAGTCGGCGCATATTGCGCTGCGTGCAAGACGTATTGGCACGCCCAAACCATCGGACCCATAAGAACTCCATGCGATGTGGGTGAAGGGCTGAGGTAATGGTGTCACGATAGAAGACATTCGCGTGGAAGATCCCCAGGACACAGGCATACCAGAAAGGATGTGGTGCAACACCATCCTGAGGATCTTCATGTGAAAGTACCACAATGTCAGGATGCAGCTTGAGATTGATGGTATCTGACCCGCGTCGAACATCGTACGTCGTGTAATTGATGCACATCATCTTGTGGCGATAAACACGATTGTGCTGGAGCATGATGCGTGCATGCTCGCTATGAGTAAACTGATGATCTACTAAGTCAATGTCCGAGGTATTTGTGTCACTAAGGAGTTGTCATAATAGATGGTCTTGAAGCTTGGGTAAAAAGCCCTGTCGATAAGAGAAACCATTTAAATTAGAATAGATGCATGGGACAGAAGTTGGATAGCTCACATGGACTGCCGGATCATCGTGCCTTGCATGCAACCAAGATTGTAGATTAGTCGGGAAATTCTGTGTTTGACCGATATTATAGGAGCATTCTGCAATGGCGAGCAGAGCATCTTCATGTTCCGGGACATCGTGGTCATAAGGTGCAGATCGATGTTTTCGTTTGAGGCTGGTTGTAATCGACTTCGGATGTGCTGGAATGGTGCGAAGCTGCTGCGCGAGGCGCTCCCGACACTCGAGCTGTGTGATCTGTTTTGTCGCCCCATTTTTGTTCGTCTGTCCATAGAATTTCTTCACGTGCCGATGCTCTAGCTCACCCTAGATAGCAGGTAATTTTAGAATCAGGTGGTAGAAGATAGAGGCTGAAGAAACATACGTGTTGTGTACTGTAATTATCGGTCGTGCTCTTGCAGCGGATCATTGGAGAATAGTCGCCCATCACATGATATTTGTAAGTGTTGAGCACATTAAATTTTTTGAGCTTCGCAGTTGCCTTGCTACCAGATTTACCAGATTCAGCGCTCGCAGTTGGTACGAGTGTATGGGCGGGTGGCACAGATGCAGCCAGCATGGGCATTGGTACAGATGGGCCAGGAACGGGCATTGTGATATCTGCATTCGTGGAGTTCAAGCTCTGGTCTACGGTGTCATTAGCAGATGCTGGCTGCATTGCAAGGACAGCGACGGTTGTTTGTTTTCGTCGCTGACGTGCTGCGATCTCACGGGGAAGTTCACGTGTTGCATAATGGGAGCAGATGTCATGGTCGAACTTCCAGAACTGTGCACCAAGTGTACTTGTCAGAGCTTCAAGGTTTTCGAGAGTCACCTCGGTATGCATGTGTAACTTTGCGAGTGCATGCCACTCGGCAAAGTAATAGAGAAGGTCCATGACCATGTCATCTTCTCCATCAGGAAAGAGGCCTTCGAATACGGGCAAAGCGCACTGAGTTTCACATTTAAATCAGTCATACACATCCTTGAATATGGACTATTGATGTTACCTGTAGCAAGTCCTCTAGATTACGGGCAGCCAGTTTCTTCATCGCAGCAGCATCTGTTGAGAAGCGACAAATTGTGCCAGAACTGGAAGTCAGTATAGCACGATACCTACAGATGCGAATCAATGATGGGGATTCAAGGCAACAGAATCATGCAGTACTCACCGGTAGTTCAGCTCTTGAACACAATTCTCGCCGAGTGCAATCAGAATTCGAATTAAGTGAGCAAAGAGACCCTTCCAACTTCCGAGCTCCACCTCGTGCAATAGATCACTCGTGAGAATGTCATAGAAAGTAAGGCCATATGGCGCCAAAAGTTCTGAAAATGCATTCTGAAGGCAAGTCAGTATCCCAGGTAACAAAGCAAGAGAGAGACAGCATAAATACGTACGATGATTGGGACAAGTGACTTCGATTTGAGGAGATCATCAACAGCCTTGCTGGAGACCCCCTTGCCTAACTCGAACACAGCTTTCCAGGCAGTCTTGATGGCTGATCGCCTGGCTTCATCTTCGATCCTGGGGTTTGCGAGCCGACACTGGATATCGTGTTTGGTTCCCATCTCCGAAAACTGCTTCTTTGGTGTGAGACACCAGGTGCAGGGACAGATACCCATGTTGCGAATAGCAGCAAGCAAGACCCTGCCGAACAATGGACAATGAGTTACCATCAATTTTATAGTAGTGTGCTAAGACTTACTTCTCAGGATAATCAGCCGAGTATGAGAACAGACGTGGAAACAAACAGCGCATAATACCATCAGCACATTTGAGAACCACGTCATTTTTGTATGCTTCGCGGAACTCGTTGTCCATGAGAAGTGTCCACACAGCATGCATGAGTTCTCGTTTGCAATGCGTGATCATCTCGAGACTAGCATTCTTCCCAGTCTGGGTCTTGAAAAAATCTTGAAAGCTATCTGGAAGCTAAGAACATCAGCTGTCAGTGGTTTCCTTGCAGAAAGGAAACTAATGAGTAGACTCACAGAGGGTATGTATGCAACGTGGTGACATGCTTGTGATGAGGGCTTCGAACGCTCATACTTGGATTGGTAACCAAACATTGTGTATATTGGCCAGAGGGATGTGTTGCCGAAGTTTGCCAGATGCGTGGAATCTGACCAGACCATCAGCGCGAGAATTGCATGCTCAAGATTGTCTCCCTCAGCCCGAGGCTCAGCAGCAACCTGAGCATGCTCCTCAAGCCATGCATCCGAGGTATATAACTCATCGAAGATCCGTTGTTCGATGGGGAAGTCCGGAGGTAATGAAGATGTATCCGGAGGGCTCCAGAGGTGATGAAAGGGAACGTAATGAAATCGCTGCAAGGTCAGGTCCGCAACTGCGCTCTTCATGCCTTCTACAAGAGAGCGATGATAGAGGCCAGGGATCATAAATCGAGGTGCATCGGACTCGGAGGCATGCTTTTGGCCATCAGGTACGGGAATCGAAACAGGACTACACCGCCATCCATCTTTGACTGCTGTTGCTTCGGTGGACTGGGCTTGACTGCGGCCTTCCAAGTAAGCATCCATCCGTGCTGTTTCAACTTCAGCGCTGAACCCCTGGAGGTCATTTCGGGCATCCGTGATATCAGATGCGAGCCAGACATCATGAACAAGCGAGTCAAGCTTCTTTTTCGATTTCTTTTCTGAGCCTGCCCATTGCCATGCCATAAGCTGCCTGATAGTGGGATTGGCAAAAGGCTTGTAAGAATTTTTCGGGGGATCAGTCACTTCCCCAGTTGGTGGGCGGGAGGGCGGTGAAATTGAAGCAACGGTAGGGGGAGTGTCGGTGAGATCGTCAAGTGATGTCGTGTTCTCAGGATCGCACTGCGGGAGTCTGCCAGTGTACTCTCGGAACAGTCCAAAGCTATTCGGGGCTGTACAAAACATCAGAGGAGCAGTGGAGGCCTGATGTAAATCACCAAGCAGAGCACGTCCATCTGGTTCATCCGCAGAAGGATCATTAGCTGGTTCTGCAAGGATCAGTGCAGGAGGCTCTGGGAGTGGTTGAACAAATCGCTTCGGAAGGCGATAGTTACGTACTGGACGACCAGTCTGAGTAAGGCACGATGGTGATGGAGATGGAGGTGCAGCAGGTGGTGGAGATGGACGTGCAGGGTCATCAATAGGGGCATCCTGATTGCTATATCAGTTGCCTCACTTTACTATGCAAGAATGTATTGACGTACCACTGCTACATCTGCTTCTGCTTCTGCTAAAGGAACTGAAAGTACTATCTCAGCTGCAGCAGAATTCTGTACTCCAAGCTTTCTGTGTTTGCGGTCGAGGTGACATTCTCGGAGTGCCAATAAGTTGGCTCGTAAGTCCTCGCGGGCATGATCGCATGATGCACGGTGAATGTCGAGTGCTGCCGAAGTCTCGAAACCATCCTTGGGGCACGTAGCAATGCATTTGAATGACATCTGGGGAGAAAGGAAACAAAATTGGATCACGCTGGGCGAAGCTGGTGGTTAAGTTGACGAAGATCTAATTAAATCCCAAACCACTTGTATTCTGTCCGAGAAAACTTGACCGGGCCTGATCATGCATTGAGCACATCCATCACCAGGGGCAACAGAACATCAGAAAGGAATCAGAGGTTCAATCAAGAAAGCGAACAAAAGGGCGCACCCATCTGACAATAAGTACGTGCCAGCACATGATGTTCAGCATTCACACGACATACCAAGATTTATTTTGCTGGTGGTGAAAGGGCATTGCATTGGAAGGTCATACAAAGCAGTTCGAATAAGTGGACCTATGTTGATGGTAATACATATAATTGTCATGAATCGCCCATTGGTCTTCTTCATTCCCTTTGTTCCCTATATGGTCACTCCCTTGTTATGTCNCCTTGTTCCCTGTTAGGATATCCCTTGTTCCCCTTTAGGATATCCCTTGTTCCCCTTTGGGACATCNCTTGTTCCCCTTCCNCTTGTTCCCCTTTCAGGATATCNCTTGTTCCCNTTTGGGCTATCCTTCCAGTATATATAGGGCTACCTTCCTGACTGGCTTCCTCAGTTTGTCCACTTGACTACCCAGTCCTCTTGTACCCTAGACATTCTCAGCCTGTCTCTACTCTCTATGACATCCTCTGCTCTTTGATCCTTGATCCCTTGGGGTGACTTCGATGGCTTCACTGTTCCCCTGAACCCAGTCTTGACAGAGGTGACGTCAACGAAAGGCCTCACTCCAATCATGCAGCCCAGCCCCGTGCAAGCTATCATCAATGCCTTTTGAAAGGCACCACCAACGTTGTTTGATGTCTCTGATGACACGCATGCACTGCCAGTCGTTACCCACTCTGCCATGCTGCTGTCACTGCCTGATGATGCGAACATCGACCCGATGCTACGCACAACCGATTCAGCAGCCAGCACAATACCCCTGCAGCATGCAACATCAGTGTTGATACTGGCCGAATCTTCTGAGTCATCGAGTCTTGTGGCCAGCTCATTGAGTCTTGTGGCTAGCTCCTCGACTTCATCGGTATCCAAGTGCAGGCCCTCTGCAGATCCTGATACGCCATCCAAGCGTATTCGATTGATGACCACAAACCTGTCACAGACGACATCAGGTAGCTTCCTTGTTGGCAAACCGAAGATGACTACGATAAACCGTATCGCACCTCCAATCTTTCAGAGAATCCCTGTCTCTGCAATCCTCGAGCCTGACTGGAAGCTGGTTAGTGAGATGTCCAAGCCCGAGCACTTCTCGCGTCAAGAGCTCGTGGAAAGTGTCAAGATACTCACACTCAATCTGCGACTTGCGCACATGCATGTTGATGCTCGAGACGGGGTCATAGAAGCTGCAAATGCTCAGTTAGTCATTCAGAACATCTATACTGACAAACTACACCACGCACTTTTCGAGAAGGAGACCAAGAAAGCGAGCAGCTCTGAGAGGATCACCTTGAATGTTGGTGGGACCCATTTGACAGACGAAGAACTTATACAGGAACTTGAACATCGAAAGAATGCACGAGAGGCAGCCGAAGAGGTGAAGAAAACAAGAAAGGAGGTGCGGGCAGCCAAAAAAGCAGAGAGGGATGCGAGTCGAGCAGCATGGCAGGAGATTCTGGCTGTACACGAGACCGAGGTCAACAGGTGGAAGACCTGGTGTGATGAGCTGATTCAGCAAGGTGCTCGAAAGAAGGACTTACCAACGAAGCCAAAGTGTCCTACCAAACCAAAGCAGAGGAGGGATGAGGAGGATGGCGATGAGGACAGCTCCGACGATGAGCGCACATGAAGGAGATATTGGAGCGTGACAACAGATCCGCGGCATTTCCTGCGTGGTCACTCGCTGTCACGGCTGTTTCATCGAGTCATTTTTGTGACATCTTTACTCTCCAGACATACTATTTTCTTGTGCCCCAACCATCTAACCTCCCTCTTTGTTAATCCACGACTTGTTAGTAATTAACATATCCTCTCGAAAGATGTATTTGATTGGATTTTAGGTACATTCAGATGAACACAAAACCTGAAATTCAAAGTCGTGTTTCACGGAGTGGGAAAAGACTTTACAGGAATGGAATCTGGAAGANNGTCTCATTCTATTCAGAGGAAAAGTTTACATCCCCAAAGACCTTCAACTACGCCNTGATATTGTCAAATCTCACCATGATTCACCAGCCACAGGTCATCCGGGACGATGGAAAACTTATGAACTAGTCCAAAGAGACCATTGGTGGCCAGAAATGTCTAACTTTGTCAAAAACTATGTCACAGGATGTGCCATCTGTCAGTCAACCAAGAATGACACACACCCCACTTACGTTCCCATACAACCCACAGAAAAGCCATCACAACCCTGGGAATATACTACCACAGACTTTGTCACAGATCTACCCAAAGTTCAGGGATTCGACTCTATCAATGTCGTGGTAGATCAATTCTCCAAAGCCATTGTCATCTCACCGTGCCGAAAAGACATTGATGCAGATGGAACAGCCAAACTCTTCATGAACAATGTCTGGAAACGTTTCGGACTTCCGGACAAGATGATCTCTGATAGAGGACCCCAATTTGCATCCAAAGTTCTCCAAAGCATCTACAACGGACTGGGAATCCGATCCGCACTCAGTACTGCATATCATCCACAAACAGATGGAAGCACGGAACGCGCCAATCAAGAAATCGAGCAATACCTCCGTGCTCTGCTGTAATTCCCATACTGGATAACTGGGTAGACCTCCTTCCCTTCGCTGAATTCTCACACAATGTCAAGATCCATTCTGCCACACAAAAAACACCCTTCGAATTACTCCATGGATTCCATCCTTGCTTCCAACCAAAGATTCATCTAAATTCCACCATTCTCACAGCAGAACAAAGATTGATGATGATGCAGAAGGCCCAAGACGAAGCCAAGGCAAGTCAAACATTAGCAATGGAGGACATGCGTCGACAGGAAGACAAATATGGAAAAAAGGGACCCACCTTCAAAGAAGGAGACAAAGTCTGGCTGGACGGAAAAAACCTTAGACTTCAGTATCCCAAAGCAAAGTTTGGACTCAAGCGACAGGGGCCTTTCCAGATACTCCAAGTCATTAGCCCTATCAATTACAAATTGAAGCTACCACGAACCTGGAAAATCCATCCTGTCTTCCATGCAGGACTCCTCACACCATACCATGAAACACTGGAACACGGTCCGAATCTGATGCCTTCCCCACCGGACATTATAGACGGAGAACAGGAATGGGAAGTCGAAAGTGTGGTCAAATCCCGTGTCTACGGAAAAAACCGACGACTCCAATATCTTATCAAATGGAAGGGATTCCCTGATGCCGAAATGTCATGGGAACTGCAGGAAACGTTGCAAATGCCAAGGAAAAGATTGCCGAGTACCATCGGAAACACCCAGGCGCACCCAGGCCCATCAGAAGCTTGGGAATTAACACCGAACCTTTTCATCAATCGCTGCGAGAACCTTTTACCACCAGCACATAAAAGGAATCCTCGTAGTCCTCTCCAAACCAGCATCCAAACTGGATACTACCACTACCACACTCCTCGCTCTCAACTTCATCCTCACCCTCCTCACCCTCACCCTCACCTTCCTCATCTACTCCCACCAATGTCTGCATCACC